>JAVKOQ010000331.1:0-56991 GCA_031835245.1 Balamuthia mandrillaris | reverse complement strand
CAGAAATCACATTGCGTCAACACTGCTCACCAGCCATAGCAATGCTTTGTTTTAATTAAACAGTCGGATTCCCCTTGTCCGTACCAGTTCTAAGTTGATTGTTGATCGCCCAGGGAAAGCAGCCGCTCCCCGTTGCAAGGCAGCACGGCCGAATGACGGTGTTGCCACCGTCTCTCGACCTAGCTGCAACCCAACCCCTTCCAAAGAGGTCCTCGCAGGGTTCCACAGAAGGACCACCCCGTGAAGGGCTATCCTCCGCAGCCCATTTGCAAGGTCCTCCACCTCCAGAGAAGGACCCCTGGGCCCAATCCTTAGAGCCAATCCTTTTCCCGAAGTTATGGATCTATTTTGCTGACTTCCCTTACCCACATTATTCTATGGACTATAGGCTGTTCACCTTGGAGACCTGATGCAGTTATGAGTACGAGCAGGTGAGAAAATCATGCTTTTCTCCAGATTTTCAAGGATTGATGAAAACACACCGGACGCCTTCAAAACTAAGGCACTTTCCCAGCCTTTTGACCCTATCTCTGGGCGAACTGATTCCAGGGTCATCTCGTATTGAGGGATTTGCTCCCTGCAGGACTGTTAAAAAGAAAAGAGAACTCTTTCCAGGGTTTTCACCAACGTCTCTGGGTTCATTTATGTCACTGTACCACAGCCATGAAGCTGCTATATCCTCATCCTGGTTCAGGAATATTAACCTAATTCCCTTTCGGCCAACAGTGCAACCTCTCCCATGAAGGAGATTTGAAATGGATTGCACAACTTCAGAACAGCATTATCCTATACCTTAGGATCAACTAACCCATGTCCAACCGCTGTTCACATGGAACCTTTCCCCACTTCAGTCTTCAAAGTTCTCATTTGAATATTTGCTACTACCACCAAGATCTGCACTAGAGCCCGTTTCACATACCATCACTGGCAGATGCTTCCTTATGAGCCCCACGCCCTCCTACTCATCAGGCCATTAGCATTTGGCTCTGATGGTCGAGTATGAGTGTTATGCTTCAGCGCCATCCATTTTCAGGGCTGATTCATTTGGCAGGTGAGTTGTTACACACTCCTTAGTGGGTTCTGACTTCCATGGCCACCGTCCTGCTGTCTAAATGAATCAACACCTTTTATGGGATCTGAATGAGCGTACACTTGGGGACTTTAATTCAATGTTTGGTTCATCCCACATTGCCAGTTCTACTTACCAAAAATGGCCCACTAAGAACTTTCCATTCACAGATGCAATTGTTCATCTAAAATTGATTAAGCAACAATTGCTTCTTACCTATTTAAAGTTTGAGAATAGGCTGAAGTCGTTTCAACTCTGGGACCTCTAATCATTCACTTTACCTGATAAAACTGTTTACTATGTAGTTCCAGCTATCCTGGGGGAAACTTCAGAGGGAACCAGCTACTAGATTGTTCGATTAGTCTTTCGCCTTTATAGGCAGCTTTGACGAACAATTTGCATGTCAGTATTGCTTCGGACTTCCACCAGAGTTTCCTCTGACCTCATCCTAGCCACCCATAGTTCACAATCTTTTGGGTCCCAACAGGTGTACTCTAACGCTATTCTTTCAAAAAAATCCAGATTGGTCGATAGTGCTGCCCCTGCCCCACAGGACAAGAGCTTTCCACCTCAGTGCTCTGAAGAGCACCTTTGCTTTCACAGGCGCATTCTCTGGGTTTGTCATCTGAATGCTTGCACACATGTTAGACTCCTTGGTCTGTGTTTCAAGACGGGTTGATCGGGACCATTTCGCTGACATCCCTAACTCATGGAAGGACTCCTCTCTCAAGGGGAGCCTTGCTGACCAAGCATTGGTTTACCGATCCCTGACCAGGCAAAGCCCTTCGGAGAGAGATTGCCTTGCCCAATGAGGGGCATGAGTTTTGGGTTTTCCTCAGTCCACCAGGTGGCATCTGTGTGAAGCTATAACACTGAGGAAAAGGTCATAAGGACCCTGCCCCAGCTATCTTCTTCACACCATTCTACCACCTGACAAACTGATGTCGACCCGTCCTGCAGTCCAGTACATGCACATCCTGCATGGAGATAGCAAGAAACAATGCACTGAAGCACTCTTGCCTCCTCACCACCATGCAGCAGGAATGCGGAAGAACCACAGGATGACTTGCCGGTCTTGAGCTTTTCCCTTTCAACAATTTCAAGCACTTTTCACTCTCTTTTCAAAGTTCTTTTCATCTTTCCCTCATGGTACTTGTTTGCTATCGGTCTCTTGCCTGTATTTAGCCTTAGAAGGAATTTACCACCTGCTTTGGGCTGAATTCCTGAACAACCCGACTCTACAGCACGGCTAGCTGTGAGCGACCGCCACTCAAATCAAGCAAGCACGGGACTGTCACCCTCTGCAGTGCCCCATTCCAGGGGACTTCCTGCTTGTGATGCCTTAAGATTACAATTTCAAACGGCTGTTAGGCCATGTGGATTCTAAATCTGGGCTCTTCCCACTTCACTTACCGTTACTGAGGGAATCCTTGTTAGTTTCTTTTCCTTCACTTAATAATATGCTTAAATTCAGCGGGTGCTGTCATCTGATCTGAGATCAGTGTCATGATGATTGTGCTAGTGGAGTTCACTCTCTGCCGCAAGCAACAGAGGCAGCGTTAAACAACCACTACCTATTTTTCGTCACCAATTAAGGTTGGCAAATAAAAAGGGATCAGAGAGAAAAAGACTGCATTTTCCATCAACCTCATTCTGTCCAATTCTGCCTTGTCCAACAAAACAGCGCTTGCTCCATCCTCCCTCCAAAATAAAGCATAAGTGCATCTTACTCTGAGAGAGAATTTTTTCTCTCTTATTTCACATTTACTTTACTTTACTCCTTGCAACTGTCAGACAACAAATTGCCCAACAGTAACAAAAAAACGAGAGGCTCTTTTGTTCATCCAAAACAAAAAAGGCAATAGATTGAGTGATTATGATAGAGAATTTAGCAATAGTTGCCTTTTTCTTTGCCTTCACCTTCATTTTAAGGGATACTCTGCCATTTGTTGTTGGCAATTCAACAACCATGTCTAAAGTAACCATTCATTGTCCATCTGTTTTTAAGCACCACCCACCCACTCATGATAGAGAGGGATGCAGAAGAAACAAATGAGAATTGAAAGGAAGAATGACACTCAGACAGACGTGCCTTTGGGAACTCCAAAGGCGCCATTTGCATTCAATCATGCTCTACAGCAAGTGGAATAGAAAGACCTCGTGTTAGAAAGGGTGAATAATATGAATGGACAAGGCCAAAACATATTATTCAAAGGAAAAACAAGGGAAAAAAGGGTGTCAAGAGGGAACAGTGTGGTGTGAACTAAACAAAACTAACTAACTAAAAGAAAGAGAGAAGGAAGCAACAAAATAAAAGGAAAAAGCCCAGTGATGTAACAGCAGGCAATTGGTCCACATCACAGATGTCAACAGAAAGGAAAGAAAAGAAAAGAGGCAACGGAACTAATATGTTGAAAGTAATTCTCAACACCCCAATACCTCTCCAAACAGCTCATAGCTTCAAACTGTTGGTTGAATCCAACCTTAGGAAGGAAAGAGTCGGTGATGAGACAAGGAGTGTATTCAAGTGAATAGAGGAAGGACAACAAGAGTGAATCTCCAACGTTGCTTCAAAGTACACTGAGATGAAGAGAGCCTCTTCTTCAACAGTTCACCCCATGTAGCAGACACACCCTACTGTGTAGCTAATACACTATTCACGAAGTGCCCATTATTCTTCCCTTCAGCACAACTTACCTCTCTGGACCCTCCTTCATTTTCCTCAAAGATTCCGAGGGGTTTGCTCACCTACAACCCTGAATATGACAGCCACCCAGAACCCTTTCTTCAGCAACTAAAGAACAACCTTCAGATCATCAACCTATGCTCCAGCATGTGGAATATGGCCCTCACAAAATACACACAAGGGTCTAAGACTGCTTCTAATTGAGTGCAAAACAACATAGTCATATCCCGCTTGTCATGGCATGAGGCTAGAGACCTCTTCACCACTCACTTCAGCAATGCAGAACTTCAAACCCGTCTCCATAATGAATTCTTTAAACTTAATCACCAACCCAAGGAACTGGTGAGAATGGTCATCAAGAGGATTGACAACATCTTTCAATAGATGACTGAGCCACCATCTGAAGCCCAGAAAATAGCTGTGCTGAAATGCTGCCTTAACTTTTGCCTCCTGGAATTGGTCAGCAATGTGCTACTCTTGTAGGACGTTGAGAAATACAACCAAGCTATACTGATAGCTCTTAGCATCAAAGCCAATCTTTAGGTACACAAGACTCCCTCTAGTATCAGCTGTCCTCTACACCCAATATCCAGACATTCTACAGCTGAATGTAAACAGATTAAACAGATGAAAGATGGCACCCAGATGCATAGCAAAGCCAACATCAGCCAATGCCATAATGGCAACAACCACGGGTCCTCCTCATCTTCTTATCATCAGGACATTCTTCATCCAACAATAAATACACTTGCCATAAGTGCTCAGCGCCCTGGCATCCTGGTCATTAGTATAAACCTTGCCAGCCTGCAGTGCTCAACTCTAGCCAAGCACAAACATCTTTGTTTCAGCAATCGGCTTTAATACCATCATCACCATTTCCTTCACCAGCTTTGTCTCTCTCTGGTACTAACCAGCCATTTACAAACACACTGGATGCTTCTGCAAAGCAGGAGTTCATGGAAGCAGTCCACCATGCCTGGGAGACTCAAGGCAACATAGAGCTTGCTGCCATTGACCTTAACTCTCTCCTTCATCCTGGCAACGCTTCTAACTCTGCTATGAATGCTCTCATCCCTGTAGTCACTCCTGAAGCTATCTGTGTGGAAGGTCTTGACACAGATGACAACAATGATGTAGAAGACGACTGCAAGGACAAAGTGGAACCTCCTACCATGACTTCCATCCTCTTTAACCATCAGCACACCACAGCCTAACACTATTTCTTCTTCCTTCAGAAGTATATTCATAGACTCTGGTGCATTTCACTCTTTCATCAATGACAGCCAACTCTCGGCACCTCACATACATTAAACGACTTTGTCAAGGACCTTCTCAGCAAAATGGTTCCTTCACCTAATGAACATCAACAAATCTTGAAACGACTCCACTCCATTGGCCATGAAGGCACTAAAAGCCTTCTTCACAAAGTTCTTAAGGCAGGTTACTTCTGGCCCAACATTCACAATGACTGCCACAACACAGCATACCATTGAAAGGAATGTGTTAAAAAGGGTGAATAACATGAATGAACAGGGCCAAAACGTATTATTCAAAGAGGAAACAAGGGAACAAAGGGTGTCAACAGGGGAAGGTGTAGTGTGAACTAAACAAAACTAACTAACTAAAAGAAAGAGAGAAGGAAGCAATGGAATCAAAGGAAGATACATACTACCTTTCCCTTTGAGCATATTGCCATCAACCTTACTGGCCCCTTGCAAACAGACTTCATGGGCCATCAATACATCTTTATCATCACGGACATCACCACACTTTTTACTATCCTCTGCCCTCTCAAGGACAAATCTGCAGAAGAAGGCTCCTGAGAGTTTGTCAAGATCATCTGTGAATTCAGCTTCCCCAAAATTGTCCAGTCTGACAATGGCTCTGAATTCATCAACAAAATCATGTCCATGGTATGTGACCAGGCAGGTTTCAACCACTGGTTCATCTCTTCATACCATCCACAAGCCAACAGAGCTACAAAAAGCCACAGCAAGCTCAAATCCATGCTTTTAAAATCTCTTTAAGGTAACCTCAGACACTGATCTACCTTCTTTCCCATCACACAATTTGCCTTAAATCAGCGAATGTCCCATCACTTAGACTCCAAATCCTTTGAGTTCTTCTTTGGCAGACCTCTTTCTTACCCAGACAACTGCTTTAACAGCATATCCAAGCTAAAAACTCCACGTGAGATCACCTTTCTCACCAAGGTCATGCTGCAAATCATCTACCCTTCCATTTACAAAAAGATTGCCAAATACTCCATCAATGTAGAAAAGCACTTCAACACAATGAACAGAATCATCCACTTTTCTCCTGGGGACAAAGTGATGCTGAAAAACTCATCAGCAAACTCCAAAACCGACCCTAAATTTCTCGGGTCCCTTCATCATCCACCACTGCATTGACAATAGAGCCTACATCCTTTGAGACATCACTGGCAACATACTCCCTGACAAGGTTTTTCCAAGTGCTCTTAAGCCTGTGGATCCTGACACTCCTGTTGAAGATGAGCACTTTGAAGTGGAAAAGATCCTTGACGTTGATGGCCCACATTCTGACTGCTACTATCTCATGAAATGAAAAGCATATCTTGACTCAGATAACTCCTGGGTTGCAGCCAAGGACTTCAGCTCTCAGCAATCCATCACCACCTACTGGGGGTAGAAGTACCCCAAGGAACGTTGCAAACAGGGTTAGTTCTCGTTGGGAAGGCAGTGATGTTGGACAATCAACAATTCGCATCATTATGACTTCCTGTTAACGCTCTCCTTGGATACTTGAATTCTCTCACCCCTTTTTTATTATCCCTTTTTCCTGGCGACACATTCAAAGCACACACTTTGGTCCACACCCCTTTTTTATGTGAATAAACCCAGGAGTCGCTTACATGCTGTTCCTTTCTTGATCTGCAGGGTTATTTCCCATCAACAAATTTAAGATATAACAAGCTGAAATGTCATTTTTTAACTTTAAGTCAGTTCACTAAGTCATCATAGAAGCAGGGCTCACTGTGGATTTTGCCTTGACCAAAAAACTCTTCACTTTGAAGCACTTGTATATAGGTCTGGATGAGTTCTCCAAAGTGGATGGGTGAAGCTTCATAGAGGTGGAGCTTGAAGACTTCAAGGATAAGTGGTCTTTGACTTTGACCTCAGCCAACACTGGTTTTTATGCAAGACTTGACTGCTTGCCAAGTAGAGAAAAGGTTCTTTCCCTCCTCTTCTTCCTCTTTGGTCTCTCCTTCTCCAAATAATAAACTTGAAGACGACCTCAGAAACTTGAAACCAAGGGCTGTGATGAGTATATTGCTGCTTTGATCTCAAAGCATTTCCAGAACAGAGTAGTGAGGCAGTTTGGCAGTAATGAGATAAGGCCAGTGAGGGAACAACCCAATGAATACCAACTCATTGTGTACAGGAAACAGACCTTTAACAGAATGAAAAAAAGAAACATATATACAAGGAGAGATAGGGATAGGTATTATGGAAGAGTGGTATAACACTTTCCCCTCCCAGGCCAAAGTCATGAAATGACCTACACTTGCTACAGCCCTTGTCAATGAATCTTTCTTTAGGATGAAAGTTTTTGAAGTCCTTCTTTAAACAATTGCTTTGCCCCCTAGAAGCCTATCTTTACAAGATTTTTAATTAGAACAAAAAAAATAAAGAAGAAAATATCACCAGAGAGAAAAAAAAAGCAAAACATAAAACTCTCTCCTCATCTTCACTTTGCATACATGTGCACACTTCTAACAAATTATTTTCTCTTTCCCATCTTCGATCTGCACACATGTGTGCACTTCTAATAAATCATTTTCTCTTCCTCATCTTTTTGTTTTTCTTCAATCTACGCATGCATATACACTTCCAACAAATCATTTTTTCTCCATCTTTTTGTTTTTCTTCAATCTGTACACACATGCACATGCATATGCACTTCCAACAGATCATTTTCTCTTCCTCATCTTTTTATTATTCTTTGATTTGCACATATGTGCGCACTTCCTTTTGTCACAACCCGGCCTTGGGTCGTGCCAATCCCTCTCTCTCTCACAACACTCACAAAGGAGAGATAAGATTGGAGTGGTTCTTGGTTTGCTCTTATTAGAAAGACCTGCTTCATGTGTACAGTTTCTCTCTCTAATTCTGTTATTCTCTCCTTTTTCCCTCTTTTCCCCTTTCCCATGGTAACACAATACTTAGAGATTCTGTTGATTGGCTGGGTGATGTCATCCTATCAATCAGACCAAGATTGCGCCGCGTGACACTTTGAATCATTGTCTGTCCCCAGCTTTTTGTTTTTCACTTCCAACAAATCATTTTCTTTCAATCTGTACATGTGTGCACACTTTTAACAAATAACATGTTCTAAACAAAAAAGGGCGCCCCTTTTTGGAAATTATTTTTATGTTGAAAAAAAAACATTTGAAATTAATTTTGTTAATAATTTTTGTGTTCATAGTTATTGAATATCAAATATTTATAATGTTAATAAAAAATAAAAAAAAAGTTATCTAATGATGTTCATTTTGTTTGTAAAAAGAGAAAAACTTGTTACTAGTAAATTAAAAAAATGTTTGTGAAGCTTGATTTAACAAAGGAAACAAAAAAGTGAACAAAAGAAAGTGTATTTTAAATGAAAACAAGAAAACAATAAAGAATCTTTAGTATTACAGAAAAGATAATAAAAAAAAACACTTAACCTGTCACTAACTTTATTAATATGTAAAGTATTATCCCTTTTGATAACATTTGTGTTTAAAACAATGGTCAAGGCTTTTATATATAACACTGCACTGGGCCAAAATACCAGTTTTTATAATATTGCCTAAGATACAAATGGTAAAACCTTCAAAGATAATACTACCAGTGTAGTTCCCTTCAAAAAAGCGGTTTTTCATTGGGATGTTGGCCAGAATCAGAAGTCCTGGTCTGTGTTGTACTAGCTGATAGGGTCATTGTACTTTAAAAAAATGTAAGTCATTGCTTTTCTCCTGGTAGAACCACTTTAGCTATCAACAAGGCCTTGACCAGCTTTCCTTTACCCTTTCCTTCCTGATAGCAAGGCCCTTGGAGACTCTACAGCGGGTCCTTTGCTCCCTCAGGGCAGGTCCTTGTACTAGAGTGTGCTCATGCTCTCTTACCACTGCTGAGCTCCTCCTGGTCATGGGCAGGGAAAACATAGTAAATGCTTGAGATATGAAAGAGAATGTGGCAAGAGCAAGAAAACAAGAGAGAGAGAGAGAGAGAGAGAAAAAGAAAAAAGAGAAAGAAAAAATGAGAAAGAGAACCAGAGAAGAAAGAGAAAAGAACACAAACTATGAGAAGAATGAGGAGTGCTGGCACTTCCATCAGTGTCCTAACCATGAAGCTCACTGATGAATGCCATCATAAAGAAATAAAGGATTGGCAGATTGCTGCTGCTTCCATAGGTGTCCAGTTGGATTTTTGTCGACTTAAGCAAAAGAAAAAAGGGGAAAGGGAAGAAGAAAATAGGAAACGAACTTCAGTTGTCTACTGCCTGCTGCAAATTCAAGTTGGTGAGGTAATCTTTTTCTGTAAGCTATATGTGTGCGCTTTCGTTTTTCTTCAATCTGCACACGTGTGTGCACTTCCTATAAATCATTTTCTCTCCGCCATCTTTTTGTTTTTCTTCAATCTGCACACACATGTGCACTTCCTCAAATCACTTTCTCTCCCCCATTTTTTTGTTTTTCTTCAATCTGCGCATGCGTGTGCACTTCTTATAAATCTTTTTTTTCCTCATTGCTTCAGTCTGCACACATGTGAGCACGTGTTATAAATCATTTTCTCTCCTCATCTTCACTCTGCGCATGTGTGCGCACTTCTAACAAATCATTTTCTCTTTTCTCATCTTCGATCTGTGCACGTGTGTGCACTTCTAATAAATCATTTTCTCTTCTCCATCTTTTTGTTTTTCTTCAATCTGCGCATGTATGCACACTTCCAACAAATCATTTTCTCTTCCCCATCTTTTTGTTATTCTTTGATTTGCGCATGTGTGCGCACTTCCTCTAAATCATTGTCTTTCCCCATCTTTTTGTTTTTCACTACCAACAAATCATTTTCTTTCAATCTGCACATGTGGGCACACTTTTAACAAATGTTGATAACACAAACCCAACACCTCTTTGACAACAACAAGACTTCATGGGATAAAGGCCAGACTAGTCGTTGGTTCTAACCTTTCTTTTAACAGCTCTATTGCCCTTTCCTTTTTTCTCTCACAAGTGTCATGACTACTCATTCATGGCACTCAAGTGCCTTTGCTTACATTTTCCTTTCTTTCCTTTTCACCTTTTCCCTTTCTCTGGGTATACTTTCAAGCAATGACAGAGATGCCTTCTTGTTGTCTTAGTTTTTTCTAGAATAAGTTACACTTCACAAACACTTTAACTGCAAGTCAAGAATGAGAGAGTACTGAGAAAAGAAATGTTGATGGAAGCAAGAAAGAAGGATACCTTTAATACTACTTCCTGCAATGCAAAAAAAGATTCAGAAGTAACATAGAGAACTGAAGGAAGAGTTTAAGGTTAGTAACTTAGTACTCATTCACTCCAAGATGATGTCAATTGGTAAGTCTAAGAAACTTTGATGTAGTTGAAAAGGAGTACCTTATAAGGTCATTAAAATCTGTTCTTCACAAACAATCAACACACAGAAAAGCAGTATTTTGATTATTAGTAAAAATTCCCTTTTTTTTTAATACTTTTTTTCATTTTATAAAAGGTCTTTTGCTACATTCTTCAAGTTGGTGTCAGTTAGGTTGTTTCCTTATCAGCTTTATTATAGTCATTTTAAATACATGCTTCTATTGTTTAATGAGATTTTGTTTTGAAATGGTATTATTTATTATACTCACCAATAAGCATAGGCTAGAAATGTACTTATTATTGTTGTTGAAGACAATCTGTTTAAGAAAAAGATTTTATTCTTTGTAAAACCAATAGCCATAATAACTACCCTATTATGGCTATTTTCACTTGTTGGTTAAGTCCCACTTAACAACAAAAAAGGGACAAATAATCAGAAAGGAGTATATTTCAGAAGAAAGAAAGAAAGACAACAGGAGGGGATCTCCATTATTGCTTTAGAGTACACCAAGAGAAAGGGAAAAGAGAGAAGGGAAAGAAGGGAGAAACATAAGGAAAAAAAGCTGAAGGTCCAGGAAGAGACCTAACATGAGGAATTAGTAGAATAGAGTTGGTAATTTTACCAACACACTCATTATAATAATAAGCTCTTATGAATAAGTTTTGTCTTTCTTTTTATTTACTAAACACTCCTTGTTCATTATTTGACCATTCTGAAATTCTTTTAAGGTTTCAAAACTAAACATAAAATAAAAGAATATTACTTTATTAAAACATCTAGAAATACTTTTGAACAAGCAAAAAGGTTAGTTGTTTTTAACCAAGACAATATTTTGGGTTTAATAGGTCCCCAAATAGTTAAAGAAGAAACATTACTAACATCATCAAGTAATTGTTCTAAATATGGCCATGATTGTTGTATATAAATAGTACAAACAGGAAAGCTAACTTGTTTGACATTTTTCTTTTTACACAAGTTAACCATTTCTTGGATCATTGCTAAAGAATAGCACTCCTGTGTGCTTTTATCTTTAACTGTTGTTATCCAACCCAAAGAAAGCACTACTTCCACATCATTTGTTGATAGCTTTTGAGCAGTGATGAACTTTTGACACTGGTCAATAAATACATCTGCATCAAAGAGCAATGAAAGCTGTTCACTTCCTGGCCCTTTAAGGACGTCCGCATTGAGCCAAAGAGGAAAGGGCCATGAACATCTGTCCTCTGTTGCTTTTTTGTCTACAATATCAGCCAACAAGAGTAGACAAGGCTCCACTGTTTCAGGACTCTTGAAGTCAAGCTTGATGCCCTTCATTTTGCCGTCAGAGCAGTTTGAATTGTAGGATAGCACAATTGAAAGCCACTCATCAAACGTTGTGGCGTCAGGCGGCACAGTGGGAGGATGGGCCATAACTGGGCAGCTTCTGGTCTGGCACCACATAATGTCAGCCTCAAGCATCATCACCTCTGTGGAGGTAAGAGCAGCATCAAGCTTCTCACGATCGTTAACAGCATGAGCCCAGACGACATCAGCCGCGTTTACTCCAAAGAAAGAGGCAGTCGTTATCATTCTGCGGTGGCCGTGTCCGTCGTCCTAGCTTCGTGTGTATTTTTTTTCGAACCGAAAAATAATTTGTTGCTACAAAATTGCGGGGGGAAAAAATGAGTACTTTCCAATGAAGCCAATAACACACATTGAGTCATGTCCAAGAAAGCCAGGCTCCTCCCTCGGTTTTATGTGGAGCCATATCGCCTCCCCATTCTCTTTCCTTCTTCTATCCGTTTTTGTTTTCAACCTCCATCTCTTCTTTCACAAACCAACAAGTGATTTTGCGTTTCTTCTTTCGTTGCGCTTGTGAACCTACTTTGTTATCATGGAAGAAGAACAGAGAAATGCGGAGGAGAGAGCGGCGCGAAGATCTTCAGTCAAAGCAATACTCCTCTGGCCATTCACTGCAAGCACCTCAAGCGGTAGTACCATGGGGTGGGAGAGATGGAGAAGGTGGGTGTGCATCGATGAAACAACAGAGCCAGGAGGAAGCAGGCACCAGCGGCGTGGAATGCATCAGAAGGTTTTATTTTTCGGTTTTAATTTATTTCATCCTCTCTGAAGCAGCGCAACAAACTGAGAGCGAAAGTCATTCACACAGTAAACCAAAGCGGTGGGAGAGGAAGCTGCTTGGGTGTGGCTTTCGTGTTCCAGCACAAACATGGCATTGAGTGGTAGTGAAGATTTGGGCTGCATGAGCACGTCTACAGCAGATGGTGGATTGTTGGCAGACCGCAGAACTTTGAACAGTTGAAAGCTGTTGAAGTGTTGCGGCATTAACCGCCAGCAAGCATCCAACGCTTGTTTGCGGCTTGTCATGCTGCCTTTGCACCCGTCCCTTTGCTCCGCCATGGTCAGCGCACCGCGGAGGAGCACGTGAAACACTTCTGCACACTCTCCTTCCTCCCCTTTTTCTCCATTGAGGTTAGCCTCCTTTTCTATTGTGGGCGTTGTGCCGTTCGAGAGAAGGTCAGTGGCCAGAGTAAGGCTCTTATCCCAATACCCAAGCTGCAAAAGTAGCTGTAGTGCTGAGACTGCTTCCCCACTGTCGCAAAGCAAAGCCACACGAGCGTCTATCCATTGCTCTGCAACCGCTTTACCGCTTCCTTCTTCTTCTCCAACGTGCTGCTCCAAAAGCAACGGTGGGAGGGTGAGAAGAGCTCGTTTGCAGCACATCCTTCGGAATGACAGAGCCATCTGTGGAGGAACCTCCTCTAACTGCCGTTGTTGTAGCAAAGCCTTGGCAGGGGCGATGATATTGTGCTGCAAAGGTGAAGTTAGCTGACTAGAACGATTCTTTTCCTTATCCAATGGTTTGCGTAGAACTTGTTGCTCAATCAAGTCGCGAAGAGGCATGGCTGCCGCTATGAGCCGTACAAACAGAGGGAGCAACAATGGCTTCTCGGCGTAGAACAGCCGGCACATGAGTTCAAAGAAAGGATGCTCATGGCTTCGCTTGTCGTGGGAATGGTAATGATAAGGCAGGTGATGGCGGGTCGCCGGACTCGAAGAAGAGGATGAAGATAACGAAGCAGAAGAATGGGTAGAGTTTGTATTGTTTTGAGCAAGGTCCAGAGAATGTTGCTGAGTTGCAGTTATGAAACAGGATTCCATGCACTCTCCAGTGTGAAGAAGTAATGGATGAGGAGCTGAGAGGCAACAGGTACGACCTGTGCTACCAAAGGGATCCACAATTATGAAGGAAAGTTCATTGGTATTACTCGGAGAAGAGGTGGAGGTGAAGGAAGAAGAGCAGCGAAGACACTCTTCTTCAAAACCGGGAAGCAGAAGCAGAAGCAACTTGGAAAGAAGCAAAGAAGCAAGTCCAGAATGCTCAAGAAATTCCAAGTCTGTTCTAGAGAGGCGGTTCAGTTCTTCTGCTGTTTCTATCGAGTGGAACAGATGAAGTGGATTGGGGATATGACCAAAAGGTGGGACAGATGTTTTGTGGCAAGAGAGCGATGAATCGAGAAAAGAAGAGGGAGCAGGAACAGAGGTATCAGAAGAGGCTGAAAGATCTAGTTGTTTGGAAAGGCGCAAGTACTCAAGAAGCAAAGGACAAAGCTTGTCGTTGAGAGGAGTGTAGTAATGAAAGATGGTGCGGTTGCGGACCCGTTCTGTCTCAGTGCCCAAAATCACTTCACTGAAGCGGTCTACTTGAGGCATCTTCTGCCCAGAAGGTTTGGGGAGGGGCGTCATCTTATCCAAGAATTTCTCCAGCTCCTGCATTATGAAGACTCGATGGATGGAGGAGGAGGAAAGCAATCCAATTACCAATGCAGGGTTCTGTAGGTACGGAATCATCTCTGCACAGATTTCTTGTAGTCGCTGGGATCGGTGCTCTTCTACTTCTGCTGGCTTTGCATCCCCTCTTGCTGTCTTCATGCTTGCTGCTTGCTGCTGTTCGTCACTGACACGCAGCGCCATAGCCTCATCGAAAAGGTATTTCAGGCGCAGCCTTTCCTGTCCCCAGTCCTTGCACAGCAAGCCAGCTTGCCTTAGTCCCTCCGCCTTGCCTTCCTTCTTTTTCTGTCTCTCTTGATGAGAGGCCAGCCGCTCTGCCTGCTTGGTTATAGGGGGACTGTCAAACGTCCACATGCCTGCAGTGTTCCATAGGCCTACCAGTACTGTTCCCTCCGAGGCAGCATCCCCGACCATACCATGTTTCCATAGCTTTGGAAACTGCAGGTGAGAAGGCATAAAGGATGTTTCGCCATCCTCGCCCAGAGAGCCTTCTAAGTTTTGGCCCAGTTGAACTTCCAAGCCGCGGGGTGACGTCAGGGTAGATCGAGAGACAATGGATACGCCAGGAACAGGAATGGAGCCCAGGAAACTTCCACTGTAGAGGTCGAACAACCTGCACTCACCACTTCCAACTAGTATGATACCAGCAGTTTGCCGATCTAGAAACATGGCTTGCACTGCTGGTAATGACTCGTTACCTTTGGGTGTAGCGGTGGAGGAAGCACTATTGGCAGATGCTAGAGAGAAGAGGCCCTCACATCGGATAAGTGGGTGCAAGGCGATAGCAAGTCCAGCTCGTGAGGAAGGAGTAACGGCGGTTCGTGCCTGCGTTCCAACGCTGGGCTTCTGCTGTTGTTCCACGCAACAGAGGTAGAGAGTACCAAAGGAATCCAACAGGACGGGTTCACGGGTGACATTGTGCGTGCTCACCGCCATGACAAAAGGCTTGTTTCTCGTTCGCTCACAAGGCAACGGTCTGGAAATCAACCGTCGAAGATGAAAGGACCAAAAATGAAGAGTGGTGGCTGTCATCATCCACAAGCCATCATTAACGAGGAATGTCCTCTCCACGTCCTCAGACAACGTGCTGGCAAAAGTGGGGGTACCCAACCGCATGAACATGGCCTCTTTCTCATCCTCCAACTCGGCCCTGGTCTTTGTCTTGTGTCGCTGCCGTCTTAGTTGTCGATTAGTTTGTTTATCCCTTCTCCCGTTTTTGTTCTCCTTCCCGGTTTCGTTGACGACGATTACTCCGCCTTCCGCAGATAATTCATCGTCATCCTGTATCGCACTCCTGTCTGGTTCGTCTTCCTCCTCCTCTTCTTCGTGGTCCTCGTTGCTGCCTGTCCTCTCGAACGATAGCTCGCACCAACAGAACCTATTTCTCCATTTCCGCTCCGCCAACCAAAAGTCTCCATCTTCGCTGCCACCGCCGTTGCTTTCCCCTCCTTCGTCGTTTGACGTCTTGTCTTCCTCTCCTTCTGCTCGGTGTGAATGTTGCAAGTGCCTAAGGTCGGTGTATCGTTCACACCACAGCAAAAGCTGATGGCCTCTGCTGGTATAACTCCCTGAAGAACAGACGTTGCTTACCGCCCGCGCCACCATCTCCATCGCCGTCGTTGCGGTTGTCGTAGTTGTTGCTTTCATTTGTTTGGAAGAAGTATCGGAAGGAGAAAAGGCGATAAAGTCTCTTGTTGGTGGCAAAAGGACTTTACCGAGGCTCTTCCATTGGTACCTGCGTGCTTGCCACAACCAACAGTGCAAATAGCCGTCCTCTTGTGCCGCAAACAAGCGCAACGGCGAACGACGGATGCCCTCTGCAGCCGAGGGAGCAGAGGGAGACGATGACAAAGAAGAGAAAGCACCAAAGTTGTTGTCCGCGAAAGAAGAGGAAGGGGAGGAAGAGCTGTTGTTGGGAGAAGAAGCGGATGGAGAGGAGAAAGAGGTGCCTTCGAACCAAAGCCGATCGATGGGGCAGCTATGAGTTGAAAAGATGAAAGACCGACCGTACGCCTGCTTCAAGGCGGGAGCTAAAGAGTGTTTCTTCATAAGCTGCTCCAACACCAGCGTGGAGTCTTTCGGCGAGTCAAGCGCGGAGCGGAGGGCCTCTGGCACGGCATCGAAAAGGCAAAGCTGCGTGGAGGAGTGCAGCAGCACGGCCAGATGGCCAGGGACCGCGTAGACTTCGCTCACCGCTTCTACGTTCTCAGGCATAAACAGCGACTGGAGCAACTTGCCGCCACGAAGGTAAGGCCATCTCTTGTGAAAAGGCTGAAAGGAGTGTTGGTCCATCGGATCCCTTTTGCCACTCTTCTTTGTTACGGATTTTCAAATGACTCCTCGTAATAAAATATTTTTCCTTTTGGTAATACAGCTACTTGTTTTCATACTTTCCCTGTGACACCTTTGTTCCCTTGTCTCCTTTCTTTGGGCAGTGTTATAAAAAAGATAATGGAAAAAAGGTGGAAGGTAAAACGAAAGTAAACAAAGTGGAAAGTATCTGAGTATTAAAGAGAAAGTATAAAAACAAGTAGTCCTATTTGTTCCTTTTAATTATTTTTTTAAAAATTCCACAATAATTATTTATTATATTTTAAAAGTATCTTTTGCATATTGTATTTGTTATAAGAGTCATAATTTTCACAAAGGGATACTCCACAAGCAGACTTGAGCATCAAACATGTTAAACAGGTTTAAAAAATAAAATATAAAATAAAATAACAAACCTTAATTATTTCAATAAGAATAACTATATTAGGAAAAGAAAGATCTACATAGTGTGGATGAGGAACTTGAGCAGCAATAGCATTAATGCATTCCATTTTATCAACATTAGGATTGTTGCGTTTGTTAAATACTATGGCAAACTATGTAGTTTTAACACAATTAATAAATGAAAATAATAACAACAAGAATTTAAACAAACCTTTAAAGGTGTTACATTGTTCTTATTTGCCAATATAAAAGGACTAGAACTAGTAGTAATAAGTTCTTTTGTTGTAGCAATGATTTCATTTTGGGTGGCCAAACATATACGTTGTAAAGGTATCAACCTATAGCACCATTTACTTGTAAAAATAACAACAAATCAATTACAAAGTTAATAAAAAAACAAGACAAAACAAAAAAAAATGAAGAACACAAGAGAAACAAAGAATGAAAGAATAATAAAAGAATGAAAAACAAGAGAACAAATGACAAAAGGAAAGACATAAAAATAAATGAAGGAAGAAATGTACCATAATGAAGTGGCATTATTTACAAAAGATGGATGCTGCACAATCTGGTCAAGAAAAGCTTCTGGAGTAACCCTTCGATCCTTCATGCAAACTACAAACATTCCTTTGATACCTCCAGCATTGTAAATGGTGAAAGACTCTCCTAGTTCTCTGTTTTCTTGTGGCTGGCAACCGTCATGGTCTTCCTTTGTTTCCTTCTGGTTTTCTTCTATGCTTGTATGTGGTGGTTCTTCTGCATACTTCACAACAGGGTGAGCAAAGAACCAACCGCGAATTATGTAGCGCGTTCACGTACAAGATTTAAAAAACGTAGCAGGTCCCTCATGCATTCCGTCACCCTGTTTTTCTGTGCACTCACTAAAAAACCTTGTTTCGTTTTATCCGAGGTGTTGAACAACAGCGAATGCTTCTGTTTGTCATCGAGATCAATTAGATTCATTCGCACGCCGATCTCGTTATTTCTAAAAACCCAAACCTTGATGGTCGGTTGCGGGAATCGAGGCTGCTCGGTCTTCCGGCGTTTGGTGTGCGATTCCTTTTCTTTCTCTTCTGTTCCATTTTCTTGTTCTGCAGCGCAGGAAGCAGAACAAGAAGCAGCAGAAGATGAAGGCGGAGTCCCCGGCTCTTCCTTGTCTTTCTGTAGTCCGTTGGGGTTGTCCTCCTCCGGCGTAGCGTCCCCCTTTCGTCTTTTCATCTGTTGTTTCTTTTTCCTCTACCTTTTTTGTGGACCTTTTAGGCAAATTTTGGCATTTTTCAGCCAATTTGTCTCACATGGCCGGAATTTTTGGCGGATCATCCAAAAATTACCAACTTTTCTCCTTGGAGAGCAGACAAAAGATGGGCGCGATGGGGAGCGAGGAGCAGGATGGTGGCCGGGTGGTACCGGCCTGGCTTGGCGAGCACGTCGCTGCAGAGGCTGTGGTCGTGGCTGCCTGCACCTTCTTCGTTCTTCTTTTGATCCCCTTCTTGTTCTTGTACCGGCGTCAAGAAAACGAGAAGAAGAAGGACAAAAATGACAACGAGGAAGAAGAAGAAGAAGAAGAAGAAGAAGAAGAAGAGCGTGATATCTTAGCTGCAGGTTTACCGACAGAGCTCCTGCTGGCCATATTCGCGCGGTTGGAGGCCAAAGACTTGTGCCTCTGCCGGCAGGTATGCTCCTGCTGGCGGGACGTGATCGACCGGGAGGAGGACTCTGCACTATGGCGAGCGCTCTGGAGCGATAACTTTGAGGCCTTCCCCCCTCCTGTCGGTGTTGTTGAGCAGCACACAGACAGAGAGGGGGAGAACGAGGTGGTGTGGAAGGAAAGGGTGTTGCAAGAGCTGAAGGTAAGGAAGCACTGGCAGGCCGGCATTTATGGCGAGCAGGAGCTCAGCGGGCACAGCGCGTCCGTCTACGCGTTGGAGTTTCATGGAGACACCCTTGTTAGTGGCGGCTCTGATGGGTTACTCAAGGGTATTGTGCTCTTGTTGATGGTAGTGGTGGTGGCTAACTCTTCATTCTTCTTTTTGTTCGCTTCATACTTCCCTTCATATGGACATGTAGTGTGGGACATGCCCTCCGGCTGTTGCCTCGATACGCGGACAGAACACAAGTCCAGCATCACCTCGGTGGATTTCCTGCGCACAACGACAGAGGCCGTTGTGGCCTCCACCGATCCTAGTACTGGTACCATCAACCTGTGGCGACTTCATGAAACAAAGACAGAAAGAGAACTGGATTCGGCTAACGGCAAAGCAAAAGAAGAGGAAGAAGAGAGGGAGGAAGGGAGATATGACCAACGACGAGCGGAAAAGAAGAGCGTACAACCACAACGAAAGGTTGCTCTGAGCCTTGGAGTGACAGTACGACATGAAGGAGCAGGATGTCTCCAACTCGGGCCGATGGCTGGTCACCGCGAAGAACAGCAACAAAGTGAAACGAGAACTCCATTGCTAATGTGCTCCGGTTCTTCCCATCAATCCACAAGCGATGTGAAGTTGTGGAGAATGGAGTTGAAGAGTGAAGTGGAAACATCGGAGCATAAGAAAGGAGGAGGAGTTGCGTGTATTACCACATTCCAGGGACAGCGGTTAGGAATTATGTGCTTGCAGGTAATTGTTAGCGTCTCTCTTCTGCACTCGTTAGTCTTCATTTTCCCTCTGTCAAATGTATTGAACATGGTGACCTGCAGATGGATGAGCATAGGTTGGCAGCTGGAGCCAGAGACAACACGCTAGCTTTCTATGATTACGCAGTGGAGAAGGAGATATTCACCCTCCATGGTTTTTGTAAATACTCTCTCTCTCTCTCTCTCTCTCTCTCACTCTCTCTCTTCGTGTAATTTTGTTTTGTTTATACGTTTGTTTAGGTTCGTGGGTACGAAATGTTCACTTTAAGCATAACGTGATGTTTACCAGCGCTGGTAGCATCGGTAACTCACCCACTTCCTCTTGCTTCCTTCTCGTTCTCTTTCCTTTTTCCCTTACAAATAACATTCAGTGCAACAATGGGACCTGCGTGACTGCAAGCGATATGTTACCACCTATACGACTCCACAGAGTATCAAAACAATCGAAGAACCAGGTATGGTGCGAGGCCTTCAGATGGACTCATACAAGCTGGTCGTGGCTGCTTTGGATGGTGCCATCCACACGTATGACTTGCGGACAGGCCTCCCTTATGAGTCGTTGTGCTATCCTAACATTTTGTATTGTATGCGGTTTCATGGACACATTATGGCCACTGCTTCCCACGGTTGGTCTCTCCTCCTCTCTCTTCCTCTTTCTGTTCTAGATTCTTCTAAAACTGTGAAAAAAAAAAAAGATGCAACGGTGCAGTTGTGGAACTTTAGAGAAATAGGAGAAGGGTGGTAACAAAAAAAAAATACGAGATAACAGGGAATAGACACCAAGGCAAAGAGAAAAACAACAAGAAAAACCTCCAAACAAAAAAAGAACGAAAAACAACTATCTACAACCAAAATCAGGTCTCTCTTCTAGTTTCTCACTTCTTCTATCTCCGTAACACATGCAGTTCCCCCTTATTCCTTTCGTTAGGGTAAGAAAGAGCAGAAAGAGGAGCAGCATGCATCACTCGCCGGTTTCAGTTTCCATCGCCTCACCTTTCATCTGCTTCTGCTGATGAACGTTCTGTCCATTTCTCCTGCAGCTCCTTCTTTCTTCCAAAGCAAAGATTAGGTCATATCCCTTCTGATCCCCGTTATCCAACAACAACGCAGCTAACGTGATCACCAAGTCTTGTGGTAGAGACGCTACCAGTGAACGAATATTTTCACCCTGCTCATCGTCATGGGCTTGGATGACATCAAACATTTTCCAAACGCAGATATGAAACAGAGGATCGGCTGCTTCCATGTTGGCTATGGCCTCCAGACTCGTTCGAAAGGTACGTCGCCCAAACTTAGAAGAGTATCCGCCGCTCAATGTTTCTTTTTCTAGCTGCATCAGACATCGAGCCTTTTAAACGACCAAGGCATGGAATAAGACGATTATTCAATTGGCTATGATAAGAACAAGGAGAATAAACGAAGGACAACGTACAAATGCTTGTTGGTTGGGCTGATGAGGGCTTTGCAAGAGAGTTGTGATATGCGCCAACCATTCGCTCCTGACCTCCTTCTTCCATTTCTCGGTAACCGTCTCCGGCAGCAGCACTTTCTCGAATTCAAGCAGCTTCTCCAACAATACCCTCACGGCAGGAGGACCGGAGAGCACTTCCTTGATCCATGCCTCTCGTCGTCCACGCCATATCTCCTCTTCCACGGTATCCCACCCCAAGGCAGTCTCCCAGTTAACCAACGCATGAGCCAACTCTTGGACATGGTTCCTGTAGAACCTATTCAATGCGCTTTCCTGCCGTTGGGCCACAATTTGCATGTAACGATCCTCCACTTCTTTCAGAGGCCTTTTGGCCTTTTGCAGATTAGGAATCAACTGTTGATTATTATTTTTTTTTTATCAGATGTTAGTGTAGCTCCTCTCTTCTCTCTCTCTCTCTCTCTCTCTCTCTCTTCTTCCTTTCCTGTAAAAGCTTTCTTGTTTCTCAGTTTGTTCTCCGCTATTCTTACCTTTTGCAAATGATAGATAAGATACAGAGTATTAGGGGCCATCAATACATCAGATATCCATGATTCACGCTGAGTTGCATTCTTGCCTTCTCCCAAGGGGCTTTCATTCCACCCAACGTTCATCAAACCGGATTCATAGAGCGCCTCTTCAAACTCTATTGCGAGACTATTTCAACGTTATTTAGGGGAATGAAGAAAAGGAGCAACAGCAACGAAGTTATACCTTTGCTCGCCTTCCATAGAGAGGTCTTGGCTTGCCAAGCGAGCAAGCCATATTTCCCTTTCTCTCAACCAGTCTTCTGCACGATGCTTCTTCTTCAACCTGGCCAGCTGCTCCGCTTTTCTTTGCCTCTTGCGTTCTTCCTTTTTCATGCGTTTATCTTCCCTGTCCTCTTCCTTTTCTTTCCTCTTTTCTCCGGTTTCTACTTCCACTTCCATCGCTTCTCCATCGCTTTCTTCTTCCTGTTCGGGTTCTTCTGCGTTGTTCAATTGTTGTTGATGCTGCTCTCCTGCTCCTTCTTCTTCATTCTCTTCTTCTTCTTCCTCCTCTTCTTCTCCGTCTCCTTCTCCTTCTTCACCATCGCTCTCAGCTTCCTCCTCATCCTCATTTTCGTCTTCGTCATCGTCATCCTCAAAGGTGCAAATGACCATCTGGGATTGACGGACAAACTCGGGATACACGCGAGACTCCACAAAGCGCAACAGCTCCGCCACCAGACTGCTGTTCATGATGAACACTCCGCCGCCGGCAAATAACCTCTCATCTTCATTCGAGTGAAGGTGATGATGCGGATGATGACGATGAGGGTCACTATGGGAGTAGTTATGCAGAAGATGATGCTGATGTTGCGGATGATGGCCCACTCCGTTCATCAGACAGTTGCGGCACCACGTTGGACGCTGTTGGTGCAGGGAGGAAGAAGACGCGGCGGCGTTGAGAACGGCAGCAACGGCCGCGTCTGAAGCCACACGAGCGGACTGCGTTGAGAGGAACCCAACATTAGACATTGGCGGCTGCACTTTTTACTTCTTCTTCTTTCTTGAGCTTCTAGGTTTTTTTCTTTGTTTTTTGGAACAAACGGTTAGCACCCACAAACAAACAGAGAGAGAGAGAGAGAGAGAGAGCGAAGTGCGGGAACAGATAGGATACATGTGTTGATAGGCACGCTTCTTTCTACACGCGCTTACCTGAAATAAGTTACCAAACGCTTGTCTAGCGGAACTTTTGTTTTTGTTTATCTGCGTCCGATAGACAGCAGCATCCACTTTCGAGAGGGTGACAGGATAAACGCTATATCCTCGTGCGTTTTTATAATTTTGTTTTTTTGTTTTTATAAAATTTTCAACCACTGCTTTAGAAAACAGATAAAAAAAAAATAAGCGCAGCAAATGCTTTCCCTCCCGATCGATTGCGGTTAAAAAAAAAAAGAAACAGAATGGCTGCTATCCAATTGGATGACGGGTTCAAAAAACAAAACACCCAAAAAACGAGGAGCACAGGAAGCAAGTGCCGTGAAAGGACCTCTTGATTGCTTTTCCGCCGTGCCTCCACCTGTTCTCTCTCTGTTTTCCTGGTCGGCGCGTCGGAAATTTCCGTTTTGCTGGGTTTGAAGGTTTGGAAATTTCGTGGCAACTCAACCGGAAACTTTGATTGAGCACAGAAATTTCGAAATTTTATTTTTGTCGACATTTTTCGTGTCGACTTGGGTAATCCGTCGACAGAAATTAACGAAAGAGACAACAAGAGAGAGAAAGCAGGGAAGGCAAACACTCGTGGTGCAGCAGCAAGCCCGACGTCCCCCTCTGGGGAATACAGCAGCAACAAAAAGAGTAGATGAACACACAGCGGGCTTTGCAAGATTGTCTATTTACTGTTATTTACACTCAGTGTGAGTGGTTGCCAGCTGCAGGGGAAGCGGGCTTGGAGGCTCTTCCGATGAGCCGTGTCGTGGTGACCACAGCGCGGTCCAGCGTCACACCGTTGAATCCCGCGACGGAGGTGACCACCTGGTCGCTGGTTCCCTTCAGCTCGGTCTTTCCAACCGCATATAACCGTTCCTTCGATTCTTCCTCCTCTTCTTTATCATCGCTACGTGCTTCTTCTTTCAGGTCGTTCGTTGCCGTTTCCACCTGCAACATGCTACCCGCATTGCCGCCCGACCACCCTCCTCGTTTCTGCCGTCTGTTTGCTCTTCCCGCAGCTCTCGGCACAAACTTCACTTCCACGACTCCGCTCAGCGAGTCCAACCAACCACCATTCGCCGTTGAAGAAGAAGACGGCACAGAACCGCCATCGTCATCATCAAGCAGAAAAGCGGGGGCGTTGCTGTCCACCGCGAACGTGAAGCAGCGCTGCGAATGAACGGGACGGCGGATGGTGCAGGCCGTCTTGCCCTCCAAGCGAAAGGTGCCCATGTCCTCTCCATCGATGCTCAGCAGGCACAAGCATGGCCACAAGGAATCGTTGCGGAGGTACACCCCGTAGGTTTGACCATCTTCCAAGACATGGAAGTGAGAGGAAGGAGAAGAAGGAGAAGAGGGAGATGAGGAGATCATTCGAAGGGCGGGCCGAATGTCCATCAAGTAATTGCCGTTGCGAACGCCGTGACGCCTTTGCCAGAGGAGAACGTCGTTGTAGAGATAGAAGACAATGGCGACCAGCCTTCTGGTCCATCGATGGTGCCACAAGAAGAGCAGAGGGCGAACAAAGAGAAGGTTCCACATCGGTTGGAGGACGTGCCGAGAGATCCATTGCAGGAGGCTGCTCGTCCATGAGAGCAAAGGAATGAAGCAAGTTTTCCACGTGGCGCTCATCCCTCGCAACAGCGGCTCGAGGAGATAGAAGGAGATGGCACGAAGGCACCTCCAAAGCATTCCACCAGTTTTTGTCAGGCAGCGTGAGGCCAAGCCACTGAGTTTGGAGAAGAGGGAAGCAAGAACAGGCCAGCAGGCTTGATAGAGGCGAAAGCGCAGGTTGTTCAACGCGCAGAGCAAAGGGAAGAGAAGACGCTTGTTCATAGCCAGAACGATACAGCGAATGCCTCTAAGCAGTGGTTGAAGAATACGTGTGAAGAGAAAGGAGGTGACGGCGTGAAGGCACCTCCAGAGCATTCGTTCGGTTGTTGTCAGGCAACGGCCAGCCACTTTGACAATGTTGGAGAGGAAGGAAGAAAGGAAAGAAGAAAGAGGAGACCAACAAACGCTGAACACCGAACTGAGCATGTTGCAGGCCTGCCGCAAAGGCCGAAGAAGCAAACGTTGAAGAATAGTGTCATTCATCCACTGAAGAGAGTGTATCGTGCTATTCCACACGACCGTGATCCAGTCGAGCGAGAGATCCCAGGATGCTGTCGTGAACCGCCAAAGAGCGCGAAGAAGCGGAAACAAAAGCCGTTGGTTGAGCTCAACTACCAGAAGTCGATGCATCATGCGAAGAAGAGGAGCAAAGACTGTATTCCAGCTCCGCTGAAGGAGATCGAGAAGCCATTGGCAAAGAGTGGAGAGGAAGTTGAGGCTTGTGGTGACTATCCAGAGGTTAGCTATCCAGCAACAGAAGCGCAGGAAGAGTTGGACAGGCGTTGACTTGAGGAGAGTCTTTTGGAAGCGCAGCCACAGGTGCAAGAGTTGGAAGCAGAGCTCCAGAAGTACGCCCCGTTCATGTTCTGTTGTAAGTGAAAGAAAGAATGAAGGGATAAGCGAAAAAGAACGGGAAACAAGAAGAAAGCGGAATAGGACCTCGTGCTACTTGATAGACCTGTGGTGGCTGCGGTACTTCTCTTCTCTGGTTGTTATTTTTTTTGTTATTTTTGTTAAAGTTCCTTTTTCTGAGCGAAGAAGAAGCGGAACCAGAAACAGCAGAAGTAGAAGCAAAAGGAAAAGGGGACTCTTCGTCCTCTTCCTCCTTTTCTTTCTGCTGCTGCTCTTCTTCTTTTTCCTTGCTGTTCGCAGTCTCGTTCACCTGAACGAGCCGAGTTATCAAATGAATGCAGCTCTCTTTGCCGATGTTGGCCCTCTCCAAGGTCATGCTCTCATCCAGCAGCTGCTTCCCTGCAAAGAGCAAACGTTGGGAGTCCACCGGGACGCCATGCTTGTCCAGTATCTTTTGCTTGAGGTCGCCAACGGTGTCCTGCGAGCACACCGCCAGGACGAACGCCTTGCCCGTCAATGTTTTCACAAAGATCTGATAGGAGGAAGACGCAGAGGACATTTTTTTTTGCTCTATCGCCCTCTCTTTGTTGTTCGGCAAAGTAACTCACTCTGACTCAGCAAGCTCACCACTACCATTCTGTTGGGAGATCGTTGTCGCTTCAGCAAATACTTCCCTTCTGCTAATTTTCTCTGTTCGAAGAAAAGGTGCCTATATTAAAATGACCACTTTTCGTGCACAAATGCTGCACAAAGCACATGTGAATCACGTCGTCCTGAAACTTTATTTCGGGTCGACTCGACACCGAACCCAAAGATAACAATAAAAAAACAAAAGCAATGAAGAAGAGGTACAGTCTCCCTCGTATCGTTCTTGTTCTTTCGCCGCCGGGTGGCGGGCGAACGTCCCAACGGAGAGGCTTCACGACCCTTTCGACGACGGCATGCTCTTCTTCGTTCGCTTCCTCCCCGTTGGCGGCAGCGGCGGCGGCTGCTGCTGGGGAAAGGGCACCCCCGACGAACGATTTGGCTCCGATGGCTCCTGCTCCCTATCGAGCGGAGGACCTGCATAGGCTCTCCGAGTTTATTTTTTCCAGGAAAAGGCTCGTTGCACTTTGCGGAGCTGGCTGCAGGTTTGTGTGTTTGTTTATTCCTCTTCTAGCTCTGTTTCTCTTTCTTCTCACTTTTTTTCTCCATTTGCAAACAGCACTGAATCCGGTCTTCCTGACTATCGCAGCCCAAATGGTTGTGCTTTCTTCTCTCTTTTTCTTTTTTCTTTTTCTTTTTTTTCTTTTTTTCTTTTTTTCTTTTTTTTTTCTTTTTTTTTCTTTGTTTTTTTCTTTTCTTTTTTTTCTTTTCTTTTCTTTTTTCTTTTTTTTCTTTTCTTTTCTTTTTTCTTTTCTTTTTTCTTTTTTTGCTTTCTTTCTTTCTATTTTTTATTTTTAACAACAAACTTAACTAAAGGAACAAACACCAAAAAAAAACAGGCAGCTATTCCAAAGGCCACAAGCCAACAAAGTACCAAGAGTTTGTGGCGTCGGAGCAGCTGCGGAAGCGCTACTGGGCGAGGAACATGCAGGGCTGGCTGGCCTTCTCCCAAGTGGCGCCCAATGCCACCCACCATGCCCTCGCACAGATGGAGAGAGAAAACCTTTTAACGCATATAATTACACAGGTTTCTTTTGTTATTTTCTTCTTTTCTGTCTATCTTTCTTCTGCTTTCCTCATTCTTGTTTTTCTTCTTCTTGTTCTTATTTTTCTTTCTTCTTTCTTCCTCCTCCTCCTCGTCTTCCTATCTTTCTTCTCTCTTCATTCCTTTTCTTTCTTTACTTTAACTTCACCATTCAAGAGCTAACTATTCAACTCACTTGGCCCTGCCTTTTAATTTCCATACAATTGCGTAAACAAGAATGTAGACAGACTTCACCAAAAAGCAGGAACAAAGAACATCACAGAACTACACGGCCACAACCACGCCGTCGTCTGTTTAACCTGTCGCCAAGAGGAAGATCGGCAACACTTTCAACAACGGCTGGAGGGGATGAACCCTCATTGGGTTCATCTTATGCAAAGCGCCGGCGGAAGCGGAGCACGAGGCCTCAAAGATGTTGGCACGCTGCCGGAAAGAGAGAGTGAACAGGAGAAGGGAATCAGCACCGCGAAAGCAACCTTGATGGTGCAAGGCATCAAGCGGCCAGGTTCGTATTTCAGCTCTTCTTTTCGTTTTATTTTTCTTGTTCGAAGGAGAGCAGCTATGCTGATGAATATTATTCAGATGGAGATGCAGATATCAGTATTTTTGGAAACGACTATTCCTCGTTTGTTGTTCCCAATTGTATGAACTGCGAAAAAGACGGCAAAAAAGGTTTCTCTTCTCCATCTTGTCCTTCTCTTCTCCTCACACCAATTTTTTTTAGGTATTCTGAAACCAGCAGTTGTATTCTTTGGCGAGAACGTGCCGAGAGACATTGTGGAACACGCCATGACCTTGACGAAGGAGAGCGACGGCCTCTTGGTGGTGGGCTCTTCTTTGATGGTCTATTCCGCCTTCCGCTTCGTGAGAGCAGCGCAGCAGCATGGCATCCCTGTTGCTATCCTAAACATTGGTCCCACGAGGGCCGATGATCAGGTATCTCTCAAAGTGGAAGCTCGCTGCGGTGAGCTCTTGCCTCTCGTCATGCACAAATACCATCTGCAGGGCAGCCCTTTCCTGTAAAAAAAAAAAAGCTTTGCGATGCATCACATTTCCTCAGTGTGTCTCTCCTCTCTCCTCTCCTTGCTCCTGTCCTCTCTCCTCTCCCTTTGTTCTGCACTATTTGTTCACAAGTGCTGCACCACAAAGCTTTGTGTTTCGATCGGATCGTGATTGCCTGAGGGGTGCGTACTTCATTTGATCTACAACGAAAAAAATAACGGAAAGAGAAAGAAAGATTCAAAGCGAGAGAGAAAGAGAGAAGGGGCACACCATCTTCTTCTCTGCGAAAAAAAAAAGGGGGAGGGGGGGTAGAGGGACAGCTTTTTGATATTTTTGTTTCACTCCTCGGGCTCGTGTGTGTTCAAAGTGGGGAAAGGGAGAAGTTATTTTTTTTTAAAAGAGAAAGAAGAACGATGAGCGCGACGCAACGAACAGCGCTTCATGCGCCGACTGTGGATCAGATCGTGAGCGACAAGCTCACTCAGCTGAGCTTGAATTATTGGGCGCCCGGTGCGGAGGACCTTCGTCCGTTCGATCCACAGATCATCGAGCGTATCTACAACGAGGAACTCCATGGCTTTGCACTGGATCGGATCATGCTGCTCGAACTCAGTCACTACCTTGAACAGTATTTCTCTTCCCCCCTCTTTTCGCTGTGCTCTTCACTTCTCTCTTTGCCTTTCGTTCTCTCTCTCTCTCTCTTCTTTGTGTTTCTTCTTCGGTGTTCTTCGGTGTTCTTCTCTCCTCTCTCTCTCTCGCTCTCCCTCTCTCCCTCTCTCCCTCGGGGAAGAAAATGAGCGCTCAATACATGCTCACAACAAAAAAAAAAAAAAACAAAACAAAACAAAAACAGTTATTTATGGCCAAACTTTGACCCAAAGTCATCTTCTCTGGTTCATGCACTTTCGATACTAGTCATGGTGAACGAGAAGTTTAGGGAGAAGGTGCCCTCCCCTTGGACCGTCTTTCACGAGGACAAAGCAAAGTTCTCTGCCTTCTTCCAACGGGTGCTCTCCTTGCGAGAGGAGAGCAGTGAGCGGCCGTTGTCTATGGCCGAGGAGCAGGTATACGTGCTGTTCTTTATCAACTGCTTTCAGAGTTTGGCGGATGAGATGGTGCGAAATCAATGCATGAGGTTTGTTGCTTTCGTTCTTTCGTATTCCTTTTTTTCCCTTCTTCGATTTTCTTTTCTCTGTTTTTTCGTTTCTTTTTGCGTTTTTTTTACGGACTCACATTCATTTGTTGTGCTAATCGATAGGTTGGTGTATCTTCCGTTATGGGTGAATGTTACTCCCGGCAAAGCCGAGGAAGAGGTAAAACAGCTTCCAGAGAGGCTGCAAAAGCGATGGAAGAAGATCAAAAGAAGCAAAAGTGCGTTGCCCATACTGCCCTTTTATTCCATTTGCTGTTCTTTTGAACTCTTTTTTAACATTTCGTTTGCTTTTTGATATTTGTGTTGCTTCCTGAAGACATCAGACAGGATCAAACGTCATCGTTCTTCCCTTCACAGATTACAAGCTTCTTGCAAACTTTATCCACAATTACCGAACCAACCACTGGTACTCTCTCTCTCTCACTCACTCTCTCTCTCTCTTTCTCTCTCTCTTTCTCTCTCTCTTTCTCTCTCTCTCGTTTCATCTTGTCTCACATCACAAACAGCAGAAACAGACAAACTCCGTTATTGCGAACGGTTCATCGAGTGGATGATCGATCTTGTAGCTCAGCTTCCCACTCGCCGATTCTTCCATCTTCTTTTGGAAGACTCTCATCTCGTCTCTCGCTGCACGCTCAGCTTACTCTTTACCTCCACCAAAAGAGGGGAAGTTAACTCCAACGGTGCTCTTTTCTCTCAGCTAGTGGATCGACTAAAGTTTTATCAGGGGTTCGAAGTTCACAATTTTTCTGGCTTACCTTTGACGGAAGAGGAAATCACTGCAAAGCATTGTGCTGGTATACAAAGGCTACAAAGGGCAGCATTCAAGCTGTTTCCAGAGCAGTTGCGGCCTTTGGCTTTGGCAAACATTGGCTCTGTGGATTCCAGAGCTGTTCTTCACAACCATCTCTCAGCTCTTGACAAAGAGGAACTTCGTAAACTCTGTGAAGAGCTCCATCTGCTTACTCCTCTTTCTTCTTCTGATACCAACAACAACGAGGAACAAGAAAGCAAAGAACTGCTGCTTGAGATTCTCATCGCACAATACGAGAAAAGGCCGTCACAATTGGAGGCCATCAACCAGCTACCCCTCTATCCGAACGAAGAGATCCTTTGGGACGACTCTCTCATCCCCTCTCCCAACTACACAGGCGAGCAAAGCTTGGCTTTGCCTAAGCTGAACCTCCAATTCTTGACCTTTCATGACTATCTACTTCGTAACTTTAACCTCTTTCGTCTTGAAGCTACCTACGAGTTGCGAGGCAACATCGAGGACTGCATTCGCAGGTTGAAACCTTCATCCTCTTCCTCCTCCGCTGCTTCTTCATCCGCTGCTGTTCGTCGCCATCTTTACAACAACAACGACAACAAAGATACCACCGTATTTAATGGATGGGCAAGAATGGCTCTTCCTGTGAAGAAGTTCGGCATCAGCTACGTCAAGAAGCCTAATCTCGGCGAACAAAAGCCTGCTGATGTGCATGGAGAGGTGCAGTTCACGTTTGGCAATAACATGCCTGCTGATATGAAGGAGGAGTGGGATTCCCTCAAGCTACACGATATCGTTTATCTTATCACTGTTCGCGGATCTTCTACTTCCATTCATCGCAGCAGCGGAGCTCCTCTTCTGTCTAATGCTGGCAGCAAAAACAACAAATCGAATGAGACAGACTCCTCTTCTTTCAAGCAACAATACGGCATCATCTATTGCAGAGGAGCGGAGGTGTTGCAGCTGGTAGACGAGAAGGGAGAGGAGATCAACAAGTTTTTGCCTCCCCAGATGATGAAGCAGAAACGTGCGACAGGACCCGCTGGAAAAATGCGCACCCTCAAGGTTCGTCTGGATAGCGCTCAGTACCAGCTAGACATGGATCGTGCTGAGAGTGGTGAGAACGTTTACACCACATTCAATGTGATTATGCGTCGAAAGCCCAAAGAGAACAACTTCAAGGCTATCTTGCAGACCATTCGAGACCTGATGAACAGCGACTGTGTGGTCCCTGCCTGGCTTAATGACGTGTTTTTGGGATATGGCGATCCTTCCTCTGCCTCACCGTTGGCATTGTTGGGAGAACGGCAAGCAACGACGCTGGACTACAACGACACATTTTTGGATTTGGATCACGTTCGCCGTTCTTTTCCTTCTTCTACAGTCACATCGGACGCAGATAACAAAGCAAAAGGAGACATCACCATCAAGCCTCCCTTTCGCCTTGCTTTCAAAGAACAAGGAGGAAAAGAAGAGATAGTGGTTGAGTCCTACGAACCTCCCAAACGAGGACCTTACCCACAAGACCAACCTAAGAAGAACGCCATTCCCTTCACCCCAGTTCAAGTTCAGGCCATCACCTCTGCCATGCAGGGCACAGGACTGACGCTGGTTGTTGGCCCTCCAGGCACTGGCAAGACGGACGTTGCTGTGCAAATCATCTCCAACTGGTATCACAACCACCCCGACCAACGGACCCTCCTTGTCACGCACTCGAACCAGGCTCTCAACCAGCTGTTCGAGAAGATCATGGAGTTGGACGTGGATGAGCGCCACCTCATTCGTTTGGGCCATGGCAAGCACCTCCTGGAGACTAGCAAGGACTTTGGCAAGTACGGTCGACTGGATCATATGTTGGCGTTGCGATTGCAGAACTTGCAGAGTGTCAAGCGATTGGCGGAGAGCATCCGGGCTCCAGGCGACTATGATTGGTCCTGCGAGACGGCCGCTCATCTTTTCTCCCTTCATGTCGCTCCACGTTGGAAGCTCTTCAAGGAGAAAATAACAAACGAAGCCTCATCTTCATCTCCTGCTTCTATCGTCAGCCAACACTTTCCTTTTCATGACTTCTTTGCGGATGCCCCACAACAACCTCTCTTCGCTGGTGCGAGCTTTGCAGAGGATATGGAGACGGCACGAGGTTGCATGCGACACATCAAGAAGATCTTCCAACAGCTAGACGAGTGCCGTCCTCTTGAACTGCTGCGAACAGGCCAAGACCGAGCTAACTACCTTTTGATGAAGCAGGCGCGCATCGTGGCGATGACCTGCACCCATGCTGCCCTAAAACGACACGAGTTGGCCGCGATGGGCTTCCACTATGACAATCTATTGATGGAAGAGGCGGCGCAGGTCTTGGAGATCGAGACGTTTATCCCCATGTTGCTACAAAGTCCTTCTACTCAAAAGACATGTGAGAAGAGGATTCGTCAAACGAAGACTAGCAGTGATGAAGGTGATGGCGAGGCCATGGAAGAACAAGAAGATGAAGAAGAAGCAGAACAACACCCATTGAAGCGAGTGGTACTCATAGGAGACCACAACCAGCTGCCTCCGGTGGTGCAGAACCAAGCTTTCCAACGATTCGCCAACCTGGATCAAAGTTTATTCACCCGATTCGTACGATTGGGAGTGCCTACCATCACCCTCGATGCACAAGGACGGTGTCGCCCGAGTCTTGCTCGTCTCTTCAACTGGCAATACCCTCATCTTACTGATCTTCCTTCCGTCTCTTCCTTCTCTACTTCCTCTCACGACATCGTGGCTCCACCGGAATTCAAGCTTGCCAATCCAGGCTTCCGTTTTGACTATCAGCTCATCAACGTGGACGAAGGAGAGGGAGAAATCCAACCAAGCCCTTTCTTCTATCAAAACTTGGCAGAGGCGGAGTACGTTGTCGCCGTTTACATGTGGATGCGTCTGAGGGGCTATCCCGCCGAGAAGATCACCCTTCTGACCTCCTACAAAGGACAGAAGCATCTCCTTCGCGACATAGTGGAGCAGCGATGCGCCTATAATCCTCTATTTGGACGTCCACACAAAGTAACTACCGTGGATCGTTTCCAAGGACAACAAAACGACTACATCTTGCTCTCGCTGGTTCGCACGAAGACCGTCGGTCACATACGAGACGTGCGGCGTTTGGTGGTGGCTATGAGTCGTGCTCGCCTGGGATTGTATGTCTTTGGCAGGCAGAGCCTCTTCCAGAACTGTTACGAGCTCACAAAGACGTTCACGTTTCTTGGCAAGAGGCCCTCAACGCTTCAGCTCGTCAAGGAGAAGGAGGTTTATCCGCCCTCTACCATCACTCGTACTAGCGATGAGACCACCACGGACAACGTAGAATGCATTTCAGTGCTCAACTTGCAGCACATGCAGAGCATTGTTTATCAGGAAGCTACTCAAGTCGCTCAACATTACGCTGCTCTAACTGCTGCGACTGCTTCCGCTGCCAACGGGCCTGGTTTGCTTCCTCTTCCATCGGATGCAGATGGTGCTTCCTCTTCTGGAGAACAACAACAAGCCAAAGACAACACAATGGAATTAGAGAAGCAAGCTCAGGAATCTGCAAAGGAACAGGATGAAGAAAACAAAGAAGAAAAGCAGGAAGCAGATGAGGAAAGGGAGGAAGAGGAGAAGGAAGAACCAGAGAGCAACAAGAAGCGTAAGCGAGCAGAGAACGAAGCAGAAAACGATGTGAAAGAATCAGGAGGCAAGGAGAACACCGTAGTCACTGAAGAAGAGAAGAAAGAGGAAGGAAAGAAGAAGCTCAAACGCGAGGAGAAACAAGAACAAGAGATTGGCCTTGACCTCGAAAACCTTGACCAGTATAAAATGCAGGAACTACGAGCACACTGCAAGTAAGTACTCTTCTCTCACCTCTTCTCGCTTTCCCACAAATTTGTTAGCTTGTTTACTTGCTCTAACTTGGTTTATCTTCACTTTTTACAGGAAAGCAAACGTAGAAGTAAAAGCAACACGAAAACAGGAACTCATCGACGCCATTCTCAAACATTACGGCAAGCAATAGCTTGCTTTCTTTTTTCTTTCCTTACTAACAAGACAAAAAGTATTTTTACTCAAAAAATTAGTTGAATCATTCCATCTTCTTCTCCATCATCCGGCCTCAACTTTGGCACAAAGTTTCTATCGATGATCACACATTCGCTCTCCACTTCTGGTTTCTCTTTCTCTTTCTCCTTTTCTTCCTTTCTTTCTGCCTTCTTTTCTTTTTCAAGGTGCTGGTGAAGAAGAGGAGGTCCCATCATCAGCGTTTTCTGCTTCTTTTCGGCTTGATCTTCTTCTGGCTCTTCGCCAAAGAAGAGGACTCGAAGGTTACGTGCACCTGCTGAATCTTGATCCAATAACTCTCTGTTATGTTTTTCAAGAGTAGATGAGAAAAAAGCAAGTGAGCAAATGAGCGAGCAAGCCAACCTAAAACGATCTCCCAACAGTGCTTCGTTGTTGCTGCTTCCCTTCCTCCGCAACCGACGAGACAAAGAAGAACTTGAAGACGAAGACGACGACGCTCCATCTTCACGTTCTCCCAACGAAGAAGATGACGAAGACGCAGAAGCAGAGGTGGACAACAACCATCCATCGAGGAAGAACGTGGAGCAGCCTTGCGAGAGGTTGCGAAGAGAAGGGCCTTGCGGGAGGTGCTCCTGGCTCTTACCGCCAAACCCGTTGTTGAACTCCATTCGGCTGGACCGAACTTTGTTGTAGGTAACCCCCATGTGATATTTACAGTATTGACCTTTCCTCCTTTTTTTTTTTTGTTATTAACAGACGAAGAAGGAGAGGAAAACGAAGATGAAGAAGAAGAAGACCAAAACGAAAGAAGCAGATACGTACTTGTCGATAATGACGGGACAATCGCTCTTGTTGGCAGTGAGCTCTTGGTTGGAGGATGGATCACCTCTGCAGCGACCCCATTCCAACACCGTGCCCAGAGGAAGGCACTGTTGTGCTGTTACTCGTTTGAGGCAACAAGCCATTCCATTGCCCTGTTTTGTCATCATGTTTGGTTTGGTTTGGTTAACTTTCTAGAAGAAGAGAAAGAGGAGAGGAGAATGAGAGGAGAAACAAAAAACCAATTTGGTTCGCAAGACGATGGGATTGAGAAGGAGCACGAGAGCTCCTTCCTTGAACGTTTCAGCCAGCTCACATTCAGCTGCACTGCCGACAAGAAAAACAGACATGACGGTGCCAGCAAGGTCCGTCACTTGCCACACCTTATACTTTAACCTCGATTCCTTCTCTTTCTTCTTCGTTTTCTTTACCTTCTCCTTCTGCGTCTCGTTTTCTTTGTTGTGGTTATTATTGTTGGTGTTGTTGTTTGTTTCCTGCTTTGTTGCGTTTCTTTGTTTGGGTCGAGTTGCGTGACGCAATGTTGCTCCAACGTTGTCGTTGTCGTTGCCGTTGCCATTGCCGTTGCCGTTGCTTTGTTGATGTGGATGAGGAAGACAAAGAAGGCCAAAGGTTGCCCAACGACAGTGCTCGTTCTCGTGTTGTCTCCGTCTGACAAAGGAGGAGAGGGAGGAGAGAGGCACGACCTGTCTTCCTTCCAAAGCTGTGGCGACATGTTCTGCTGTAAGTCCTTCTTGCGTACTTTTAAATAAAGCATGTGAGAAACAAAGGAAGAAGGACCAACAAAGGAGCAAGAAGAAAGAGAGAGAAGCAAACAAACCGGAGGCGAATGCCAGCGAAAGAGCTGGTGCCTTCCTGACCTGCAGGTTCCAAAGAATAGGAAGAAGAGGCAGAAGCATCGGACCCTGTGTTCTGTGGTCTTCGCTGTTGTTGCTGCGGTTGCATCGGGAAAGGACCGCTCGGGTCAAAGTGGGGCTGGCGGTGCTTGTTGTGCAGGTATCGCCGCCGCGCCATCGTCATGGAGTGGGAAAAGCCGGCGTCCGCGGCGTTCTGCTGTGCCTCTTCGGTTTCTTCTGCCCGTTTCCTTTTGCCACGAGGTACATAACGCAATGAAGAAGAAGAAGAAGAAGAAGAAGAAGAAGAAGAAGAAGAACAAGAAGAAGAGAAAGAAGAAATGGCAGGTTCGGAATCGATGGTGTCATTGTTGTTGCCTTCCGCTTTGCCGTCTTCATCCAACTTTCTTCGTTTTCTAAAACAGCCTTGTTCTGCCACCGCGGTTGGTTCGTTCGCAGAACATGGTCTCGTCTCTTCTTGCGCGCTTACCACCTCCATTTAGGTTTGTTTTATGTTTGTCTTTCTCGTTAGTCTTGTATTCGTTATTCTTTGGCTGCATTTTCCCGCCAAAATGTAAGCCGCGCGTTCGACTCCATCAAGCGACCTTTTTTTTTTTGCTTATGAACTAGAGCCGCGCGTTCGACTCCGGGAGACCTACACTACGTTTTTTTTTGAGCCGTGAGCATGCCACGCGTTCGACTCCGTTTGAACTACTTTTTTTTGTGGTTTTACTTTTCGTGTCGTCACGGTGTAATAAACAAAGAAGAAAGAAAAAGAGAGATGGTGTCGGCGGCAGTGCTTCAACATGCGCTGCACTGCCTTGCGGAGTCGCTCGTTGCCGTCTACCAAGACCCCAACGGGAAGGAAGGCCCACACGGCCGTTTATTAGCCGACAGTTGGTCCGACGCCGCCGGGCGCTCCATCGGAGCGCAAGAGACGGCGGACTACCGCCGCTCCGCCGCCTTCTTTGTTGCCGAGGTGAAGCGGCTGAGAGAGAGGGACCAGCTGGAGCGCAGCTTGTGCGTGCTGTGGAACGAGAAGTGGTTGTTCGAGAAGCTGATGTACAAGAACAAGAACCAGCACAACCGATCGCCTCACTGGCACCGTTTGAACAAAGTACTCCCCCTTTCCTGTGCTCTTCTCCCTTCTTTGCTCTCTCTCTCTCTCGTGTTGAATGAACAAAGGTGAAAAAACATCTGAGAAAACTTCAATCGCTGAACTTCCTTACCTTCCTCGCCGCTATCGAAAACGGACTCGGTCCTACCTTGTACGCTTCCTCTCTCTCTCTCTCTCTCTCTCTCTCTCTCTTCTCTCTTTCTCTCTCCCTCCTTCTTCTTCTCTTCTCTTCTTTTTTCGTTTCTTCTTATTTTTATTCTCTTTTTTTTTTGGTTCGTGCCGTGCAATACCAATAGGAAAGATGCAAAAAACAACAATAAAGGAAGGCGGCTGCCAACGTGCCAAGAACTGGACTGCACGTTGTATTGGTTGTTAGGCTATGCCACTCTAACGCAATCCGTCATCACAGCCATCATTGAGGCCTCTCCGTTCGTACCTCTCTTCCACGTTGCTGCTTATTTTATGCTCTATTATTTTATGCTCTTGCTTTCCTGTTCTCTCTCTCTCTCTCTCTCTCTCTCTGAACTTAATCCTTGGTGTCTCGTTGCTTCTTTCTCTCACCATACATTTCATTTGTATCTTCGTAACAACAGATATTTGTTGGGTCTTTTACAACAGACCTACTTTATGAGTTTTGCAGTGACGGTGTTGAGCTGCTTAGCTCGTATTCATACCCTCTTGCAAGAGACTCTTCTGACCGCTCACTCTCTGCTATACAATCTCTTGTTTCGCTGTAAAGCGTACTTGCCACCTTCTTCCGCTTCTTCCTCTCAGCAATCCTCAAAAACGTTCATGGCCTTGACCCAACCGTTTCACAATATTCTTGGTCCTCTTCCTGGCACTTTAGAACAACATCTTAAGGCAACGAACGACGAACAAATACAACGAACAAACAACGAGGAGAAAAGCCAAGAAACAGAAGCAACCACAGCAACAAAACATAAACGAAAACTCCCTGATGACCAAAGTTCTTCTGACTTCGCTTCTGTTGCGGCTTCGACTCCACTTACGGATGACACACAACCCAAGAAAAAAACAAAAAAGTTCAGATCAGACGCAGAAGAAACCCCTTCCTTCCTCTCATCCACCGTGCCCTCGCTCGCTTTCTTCGACTCACCTCCTCCTCCTCCTTCTTCTTCTTCCTCTTCTTCTTCGGTGGTCGCCACTACTCCTTCATCCTCTGCTACTTCTACTGTCTCCATTACAGCTCCTAAAACCAAACCGAGGACAAATAACAACAAACCAAACGCGCGCTCCAAGAAGGGCATTGATGATATATTTGCATCTCTGGTGCCTTCCTTCAGCAAGCCAACTCCAGCTCCGCCTCCAAAGACGGTCCCTATCGCTTCTCTCGCTCCTCTCAACAGCAACAACACCGCAAACGGCAAAAACAAGAAGAAGAAAAAGACAAAGCAGAAAGCGAGTATTGCTAAGTGATTCTTTTTTTATTGTCAAAAAAAAAACGAAAAAAAACTAAACTTAAAGTATAAACAAAGAAGAGATCTCTTCCCTATGAAAAAGAAAAAAAAAGAATAGGCTTTAAAGCAAGCCTTGGGGTGGGGTGGGGAAAAAAAAAGCTGGAGTGGACCGCTTAGTAGCTGCTTACGCCTCCACCGGCGTAGACGTTTCCGCCATCGTAGACATCGCCACCGTCATAGCGTCCATCGTAGACGTCGCCGCCATCGTATCTGCCATCGTAGACGTTGCCACCGTCGTAGCGTCCATCGTAGATATCGCCACCGTCGTAGCGGCCATCGTAGAGGTCATCATAGATGTTCTCGTCGTAACGTCCATCGTAGACATCGCCGCCATCGTAGCCGCCATCGTAGATGTCGTCGCCGTCATAGATATCACCGCCTCGTTTGCGGCAGCACACAAAGTAGGTGAAGTAAGAGGCAGCGGTCTTGTGAGAGAACTTGACACCGGCGCCCCAGGCGTGTGCCCTCTCGACGATGTATCCGTCCCTGGTCCTCACCACCTCGGCAAAGGCAGCAACGACGATGTTCCTTCCGCAGTGAAGGCCGCGGATGCTGTCCAACTTGATCTTGATGGTGAAGGACCTGACGTTATCCAACCTGGCCTTCCAGCGGAAGTCGCGAAGGTCAGGCACGAAATTGTTCTTTATGATGATGTCCTTGTGCTTGTTGTCGAAGATGTTTCCGTCGAACTTACCATCGTAGATATCACCCCCGTCATAGAGTCCATCGTAGATGTTGCCGCCATCATACTTGCCATCATAGATGTTGCCGCCATCATACTTGCCGTCATAGATGTTGCCACCGTCGTAGTTGCCATCATAGATGTTGCCGCCATCATACTTGCCGTCATAGATGTTGCCACCGTCGTAGTTGCCATCGTAGATGTTGCCACCATCATACTTGCCATCATAGATGTTGCCACCGTCGTAGTTGCCATCGTAGATGTTGCCGCCATCATACTTGCCGTCATAGATGTTGCCGCCGTCGTAGTTGCCATCGTAGATGTCGCCGCCGCCATAGTGGTTATCGTGGAAGCGGATCCTGGGGATTTCGCAAAAATGGCTGCCAATGTGAAGAGCAATGCGGTTCAGCTTCCATCTTTCCTCTCCGCGGAAGGTGACCCAAAGGAAGTCGTCGTCGTTGCGCACAAAGACTCGGCCGACGGTGCGTCCGCTGCGAGTGGAACGAAGGCGAGTGGAGAAGCACTTGGGGCAGACGTTGATGTCGTCTTTGCCATCGTAGATGTCGCCGCCGTCGTACTTTGAGGAGGCCTCAGCAAGAATGATGGCCATGTAAAGGACCAATCCGGCCAGCAATGCTCCATTCCAGTTCTTTCTCATCTTTTGGTTGTTGTTTTGAAAGAGCTGTTTGCTTTGTTGTTTTTGCTTGTTGGTTTGGTTGGTTTGTTGTTAGTTGTTGGTGAGAGAAGAAAACGAGAGAAGAGGGATGAATTATTTATAGTTTGTGGAAGGATCGTCGCTAAAGGTAAACGCATGTCGTTTGGTTTGTCCCCTCTCCGAAACTTCGTAAGCTGAAAGCCCTTTTTTCAAACGTTCAGTATGAAGCTCATCTGCTTGATATTCATTCTTGGGCTAACGATATGAACGCGAGAAAACCATTGGAATTTTCTGCTGCAATAAATCTGCTGTAAAGCTAATATAGGTCCGTAATGCACGTTCGCAGATGTAACGCACCAAAAGGGAAGCAACGAAAAAAGAACAGTTTTTGATTACAAACAAATAAAAAAGGAGACCAAAGAACACAAGTCAGAGAGAGAGAGCGAGAGAGAGAGAGGGGGAGAGAGAGGGAGCGAAGTTAGAGTTATCCAGGAGTCATGGCCAAGATCTCCTCCACTGTCTCCTTCAAGGTTTCGTATCTCTTCTCCACCATGTTCTGGAAGGGAATGTGTTCGGCGGAGATGAGCGACTTGTTGAGCTTGATGGCAAAGCCGCACATCTTCACAAAGGCCCTCATCTTTTCCTTCAGGACGAGGATCTTTGCTTGGTCGTACTTTTGGCCGCTCTCATCCACCGCGTCTGGCGGCAAGAAGATCTCGCAAATCTTCAACGGGCCTTCGTTCACCACTTTTTGGTTTTGTGAAGTGAAATAGAAATGAGAAAGCGGCATGGGGAGGACAGGAGAGAAGCAAAAGAAGAAAGAAAGAAACAAACTTGTAACAACGCTGCCTTGAATGACGCTCTGCAGGGCGTTCAGACGAGGCGGGTTCATGCTAAGTTGTGACCGGAGGGCCTGCACTCTTCCCTCCAGCAGCTCGATGGCGTTCTCCAGGGGGGTCAAGATGACGGTGGTGGTGCTGGTCACGTCCAAGCGGCTCTTCATGTAGGGGAACGAAAGGGCCGTCGTGAAGATGATCTTCTTCTTCTGCTGCTTGCCCAAACCGGTCGCCACGTTCTTTCCCGACTCTGTAAAGCCGCTCTCAAATATGAATTGACCTAACGTTCATACAAGACATGAATGTCATGAGCAGCTGAAACATAGACAAAGAGGAGAAGAGAGAGAGAGAGAGAGAGAGAGGTGTAACTGATTCCAAAGTTGGTCTCATGGGGAGTAACCCTAAAGGCGGCCTCCTCCGGGGGGAAGTAGGCATCCACCCCTCCGATCTGAATGTAGACCTTATCCGCCTCGAACTTGGCGGGATCCACCGTCTTGTTCTGGAGGATGACCACGTTGTCAAGGTTGCCGCCCACTTTGCTGCAGTGCTTCTGCTTGAGCTGGTTTTGGATGTGGCCGAGGCGCGTCTCTCCGGGCACCCGGTAGATGAACTCCCGCCCGTCCAGGTCCTCGAAGCGACGGCCGTAGAAACCCACCCGAAAGTATGTCGGGAAGATGCGAAGGTCCTTGTTCTGGTTTGTTGTTTAGTGTTTGGTTGGTTCTCAAAAAAAAAAAAGATGCAGGTAGAATGCCACGTACAGCTTCAACCAAGGTCTTGGTCATGGCCTTAAAGTGGTCCAGCGTGTTGATCAAGTCCTCATACTTTCTCTCCGACTTGTAGAGCGCCGTCAGCAGCATCAACACCTCTATGCACAGCTCATAGGACTTGGCCTGTTGCAACAGGGAGGAGGCCTCCTTCAACAACGAGGTCAGCCCGTTGATGCTCCACCGTCCCAAGTCTTGGAATGGGCCGTCCTCCTCGTTGCCATCGTCCTCGATGTCGGGGAGGCTCACCTCGGTCTTGACGTTGGGGGCGATGGAGGAGAAGTTCACGTCGCTGATCTTGAGCTTGCCAGAGCGGATGAGGTATTGCTCCACCAGTGCCGCCACGTGTAGCTTGCATTGAGCAGCCTCTTCCAAGTTATTTTGCTGCCATTTGTTTCGTTCGTTCAGAAGATAAAGTAAGAAAGAGAGAAACAAAGAAGAACAACAACGACACCAACAACAACTAAGAAAGAAGGAAAGCAAAACTAACCGTAACCTGAAACTCTGACAAATTCTCCAACCACCGCACGCGCAAGTCAGGCGAGTCAAAGTAATCATCAGAGATCTTGAGGTATAGGTCGGCAGTGGTCTCAGGGTCATGCATGTTCTCCGCTATCTTGGCGCTGTAGTTGATGAGCCTGAACATGCGGCTGATGAGCTCCTGCACTTCGGCATCCAACGCCGCAAACTCCTCGTTTTGCTGCTTGGAAAACTTTTTGGAGAAGGCGCCCACCGCCTTGAGGGAGCCCTGCAGCGTGGTTAGGTTCTGAGAGGCACCTTTGACGCCGCCGACAAGGCGAGACACTGCCACTGTAGATTGAACCTTCATTCGGGAGACGTGTCCCATTTCCTCAAAGTTTTTCTGATGGTGTTTGAAACAGCAGCAAAGAAAAGAAATGGGAATGAGAGAGAGAGAGAGAGAGCAAGAGAAGAAGCGATAACAAAGGAGGAAGAACGGTCTGAACCTTAAGAAGCAAGAAGAACAAAGAACTGGCTTTCGTCCGAATAACGACGTCCCTAAAGTTGCAGTGCCGAAGGATTTCATAGGAAAGCATCTCGCAAAACTTGGAATTGCCAGGATAGCGGAACAGCGGCTTCTTGAAGCGATGCACGATGAACTGCATGGAGGAATAGAGGCAGCTCAAAAAGTACTCGGAGGAGGCTTGCAGGAGGCGATGCACCACAGTGAGCACCGGTCCGATGAGCTCGCTGCCGGGAGCGATGAGCTCCTCCTCAAAGTCGATCATAAAGTCCATCAGCACGTCCAACGTGGTCATGCAGACCTCGCCGCCGCATTGCATGCCCGCCTCAAACGCCTTCAAGCAGCTGGCGAGCAAGCGAAGGAAGGAGATCTGTCTCTTCTGAGTGTCCCTCTTCCACCAGGACTTGAGCAGGTCCTTGCTGCAGTTCTTCACAATGTAGATGAAGCATAGCAGCCAGTCGTCCTTCTCTTTCTCTACCAACACCACGTCCATACGCTCCATTAGGATGAGGAGGTATGGGAAGTAGAGGTCAGCGATTCTAGACTTGACCTGCTCGTCATAGGCGTAACGCTCGTCCGTGTCGTGCTTCTTGAGCATGTTGCGCAGCGTGATGATGCCCTGCGTGCGCAGTGCAGCACTCTCATCCTTGCTCGTGGCCTCCACCTCCTTCAGCAGCAAGCCAGCCAAGAAGTGATTACTCCAAAAGTCGTTGATTAGTTGGTCCACATCGAGAGAGGTGATGCGCTGCGGCCGAGGCAAGTTCAATGGGATGTAATGCTCATAGTCCAAAAGGATTTGCAAGAACTTGAACTTGCCGAGACGCGCCTGATCAGCTTTCATGTGGCGATAGATCATGTTGAAGACCAGACCGCGGTCGGTGATGGAGAGGAGGTTGCGGAGGAGGATAGGGAAGCTGGCAATGGCGTCCAGGCTTTGCATGCCAGACCCAGCAAAGAGGGTGCGCACCAGCTTGCTCAGGTTCTCGTGGAACGATGGCGAGAAACGCGTTCTTCTTGTGCTTTCATCACCTTTTGGTTTGAGTGACGAAGGTCAATAACGAATCCACGAATAAAAGATGAATAAACTCATGAAGAAGCGACGTAAGAGCAGAGAGAAGATTTTAGGAGACAAAGAGCATTATACTTATTTCTCCGGTGGCATGGATCTTAAGGACCATAGACTTGGCAATGATTTCGAGCAAGAAGCGGTTGCACATGAATCCATTCATCAACTGATGCTTGCTTTCCAGTAGGGCCAACCAAAACTTGCAAACCTCTTCGTAGATGTAGTGCTGAGCGCCCGCCACGTTGGAGAACATGTATTTGGCATAACTGGCAAGGCTTGGGCTGTAGTCGCTCTTCGCTCCGGCCTCCTCTTGCACGCTACACCGGAAATTGTATACTGTTAGGAGTTGTGTATTCCAGCGAAAGCCGAGGAAGCAGAAGAAGAAGAAGAAGAAAGAAGAACAAGAAGCAAAACAACAACAACAACAAGGGAGAAAACATTACCTTTTTATCACGTGGATGATGCCTTGCATCGCATCTTTCCTACGTTCAGCATTTTCATGAGTACAGAGAATGCAGAACAGTTGGTTGAGCAAAGTAGGCATGAACTTCACGCAAGTATGCTTATCTATCTTTTGTACACCTCGAAGAATTTCCTTTTGTTTTTGAAACACGTAAGATGCACACGCATAGAAAGGAGAGTGCGAGAGCGAGAGAGAGAATGAGAGAGAGAAGTTAAAGCAAGAGAGAAAAGAAAAGCACCGATTCAGAGCTCTTCAAAGCAAAATTCCAAGACTCGATGTCCATTGGACCGTGTATCATTTCCAACTTCTTGCGGGCCAACGGAGGATGGCGAATGATTTGAGCAAACTGACAAAGGTGCTTGTCTTGTGGGTAGACCGAGGACAAAAGCTTTGTCTGCACAGCAAAGCTTTGTTCCGATTTTGTTTGTTGGTGCTGTGTGTTTCATGGTCATTACAAACAAGAGAAAAAGGATAAGAACAAGAAGCTTCGAAGCATGTAAAACATAAAACCAAACCGAACCTTTCCCATCAAGCCTTTAAGAGGACCCAAGTATCCACTCTTCAACTCCTTGACTACAGGTAACGTGAACCTTCCGCAGGAAACGGTGCTTAAGAAAAACAATTGTAAGACTACTGGATGGAAACAAAGAAAGGAAGGGAGACTTACAAGTCTTCAGAGAACAAAGGAAGGACAGCATGACCGAGGCATAATTGCGCCTCTTTCTTGGGGTTAGGGTTGACATGAAAGAAAGAGAACAGCAAATGGTGTTTGTTGGTAAGTCTGCCGGGAAGTTTGACCTTTATCTCATCGTAAAATCGCGGCTTCTTCTCGTGGAATGTTACAGAGCTGACTCCCGTTTGCAAGAAACGAGGGCCAGAACTTCTTCCACATATGAGCTATTTTTTTGTTTTTTTATGCCATACCAACTAAGAAGAAAGAAGAATAATAAGAAGCAATGGAGGAATACCATTAAGCCGTCATTGCTGTCGGGATCTGCATCACCTTCTTTGAGACGAACTTCCACTTGGATATTGTAGCTGGACTGAGCGCGAAGGTTCAGCACTTCAGGGTAGACGTAAAGGGTGTTGATGTAGGATATGCAAGGTTCTGGCCGCTGCTCAAAGCTGTCAATCTCTCGTATAATCTTTTTATTGGAAAAGCAGCGCTTAGCTTTCTCGTTTATATGGGCAGAAGAGAGAGAGAGAGAGAGAGAGAGTGAGAGAGGGAGGGAGAATAAGAAAATGCGGTGTACCTCTTTAGCAGAACAAGAAGGGGAGAAAGGATGAACATGCAGGAAAGAAGAGTCCACACAATTCTTCACCACCTCGTCGTTCACCCGCCTGATATTCAAATCCATATATGCCGCTATGACCCTTTTGATGTTGCTCTTGGGCTCCCTTCTCAGCTCCAAGGGCACCGGAGCAGAGTCCTTCTTTTCGCTGTTGAGTACATCGAACAGGGTTTCATCATCAAAGGCTCCCTTTATGGGTACTATCTGATCCACCTTGATAGTGCCGGTGGCGCGAAGGGCCAGCGTGTCGGTGAACAGAGGAATGGCAGCCCAAGCAAAGGGTTGAAGGGGCAGCCCCTTGCCCTCGAGCTTTGAATTGCTGATGAGGTGGCTGACCTCGCTCGCCAGCCTTTGCAAGTCTTTTACTTTGCACTAGTTTTTTTGAAGAGAGAGAGAGAGAGAGAGAGAGAGAGAGAGAGAGGAAGAGAGCGGAGGGAGGGAGAGGGAAAGGGAGAAGAATAGAAAAAAGGAGAAGTGCAGAAAACAAGGTAGCCAAAGAAAGTACATCAGCAAGGAAGTAAAGCAAAATGAGTAAACAAAAGGACTGCATACCGCTTTGGGCTTCAAGTAGAAGCTAAGGTCTTTGTCCAAGTCGCCCAAGAGCAGCTTTTCGATGCGCAAGATCAAGTGCACTGCAGGCGACGGATTGTAAACGGTGAACATTGCTTTTGTGGCCATCGTTTCCTTGTCCAAGGTGGTGAAACCAGCGGCCATGGCCAGGGCATTGCGTTCTGAATCCTGGTGAAAGTCCCAGTGGAACGTCTCCGAGATCTTTTCCTTTGTGGACACGTCGTAGAGAGATAGAGAGCAGAAGAGGGGTTCATAGGGTTGGCCCAGTTGGAACTGAAGTGGACTGCAGCTTACGAGAAGGCGAGTGGAACTGCCATGATGTTAAGTCAGCGAGTAGAAGCGACAACGAAAGAAAGAAGAGTAAGACTTTAAGAGAGAGAGAGAGAGAGAGAGAGAGAGAGGAGAGAGAGAGAACAGAAACGTTACCCAGCAGAGGCAAATGGTTGAATTGGGACATAATTGCCAAGAGACGCCGCGCCAGAGGTAGGTTGTACAATGGGTCGCTCTTTAGGCGACTTTCTGGGCGACTTTGGAGGTCCATCCGAGAATATGTTCAACCGCTCCTTATTCTATTCATTCGTCAATCTGTGCAGACATGGCGAGAGAGAGAGAACAGAGAGCGAGAGAGAGAGAGAGAGAGAGAGAGAGAGAAGGTTACCCGCTCCGTTCGACTCTTGGTCAGCATTTCCTCGTTGTAGGTATTGTTACAAATGTTCTCATCGATAAAGATTTCAAAGTTTCTTGGCGAGAGAGAAGAGAGCTGCACCTCTCCGCCGCCTCCACTCGTTGACTGTGGCTGTGGTGGTTGTTGTTGGTGCTGCGAGTTGTGAAGAGCGTTATTGGCTAACCGGGAGGAACTAATGCTGGGCAAGTTTCCCTTTCCACCCTGAGCCACCGATGCCATGTTGGAGATCCTTCGCGGGGAGAGCGCTGCCCCAAACGACTTGCGGTTCTGTAGTTTGGGATCTTCTGCACTGGACCGAATGGGAGGAAGCGTTTGAGAGGACATAGACATGCCAGAGTGCTTGAAGTTGGCGGGCCACCGGTTGATATTGCTGTTATTGGTCCAGGGTCGTTGCTGTTGGGGTGGGGGTGCAGGAATGGGTGGAGGAGTAGGTGCCTCTGGGTTTGCTCCTTCTGCCTTGGCCATTCCTTCCTCTAACGAGGAGTCGGAGGCCGCAAGGCCAGGAGTTGCTTCCTCTTCGGTGGCGGAGATACCGGAGGGGCCGTCTTCTGCTTTGCCACTTCCCTCTGGCGGTCCATCTTCTGGTACTCCCAACGAAGCCTCTTCTCCTCCTTCACTTTCCTCCTCTTCAATACCACCTTCGTTGGGAGAAGGAGAGGCGCAATGGCTATCCCCCACGGCGGTCCTAAAGTTTGAAGGCAACGGAGGAAGAAGCGGTGGAGGAGGAATGCCAGAGGATGGAGAACTTGGTGGGGGAGGTGGACTAGTTGGAGAGTGTGTCGGAGAGAGTGGAGGCTCAGAAATGCTATGCTGCAAAATGGCAGAGTGGAAGGGGTCTTCCTGGCTCTTTCTTCTCATGGCAGCCGCTGCGGCACCCGCTGCCATGGTCGTTCCGCCCGCTCCGTAGCCACCAGCAGCAAAGAACGTCCTATCCACAGTCCTGGAGGAGGCGCTTCGAACGGCCTCCCCTATACCAGGGCGTCTGGTAACGCCCACGGTTCCTGACCCCGTTCCTGCCACTCCTGTTGCGCTGCGATGATGATGAGCAGCAGAAGGAAGAGCCGAAGAGGAGGCAGAAACAGAAGCAGGCGTGGTCGAAGAGGCGGAGGCGGAGGCAGCGGTAGAAGCCTGTTGATGGTCCTGTTGATGAGGGTGATTGTACTTGACCAACGTCCAGTCCTCCGTGAACGTTTCGTAGCAAGCATTCAACCAAGGAGGGTTGTTCTCGGTGTCAACGAGGTCAGCGGGCAGGGCAGAGCTCAAGGTGCGGCTCTCTCGGGCCTCCCGAAGGACCAGTATCTCGTTGGGAGGGAAGAGCAGGATCTGCGTGGCCAAGGGGTCCTCCAGCACCTCCTTCGCGGCGGCCCGTTCCTCAAAGTCGCTCCAGTCCTTCTTGCCCTTGCCGCCCTTCTTCTTCTTTTTCTTCTTCTTCTTGGCGAGGCCCGCCACAGAAGCCTTTCTGCTCCCAGGCTGCTCACCGCCGCCACCGGCTTGATCCTGCTGTAGGGTCAAAAGGTCGTTCACTGAGTTGGTTCGCTCCTGTTTGTCTCGCAACAGGCGAGCGGAGATGGTCTTCTTGATCTTGGAGCCTCGTCGCTTGCGTTGCATCTTCTTGGAGGAGTCTTTGGCCTTGCCCCCTGCAAGGGCGCTTTGGGCTTTGTCCCCACCAGAGGCAGAAGAAGGGGCTCCTGAACCGGATCCTTCCTCACCGGCAGAGGCGCCGTCGGGATCTCCCAGCTCCGTCGTTGCTCCCTCCGGTAACTCATGGGGAGTTACAGAGGGAGACGAGGACGGAGAGGAAGAGCCCAACGGGGAGAGCGGTCCTCCTCCTGCTGCGCCAGAGAGAGCAGGACGGTTGGCTATGGTCGGCAGCGGAGGAGGGTTCTGAGCCCACGCGTTCGAGCGGGAGCGACCGAGAGGAGTTATGGAAGCGAGAGTAGTGGGGGCATTCGCGGAGTCATCGAGGAGAGGGTCTTCCGGGTCTTCGTCCTCGCTCTCTCCGTCGTCCTCCTCGTCGCTGAGGAGGTCGTCTGCTTGCTCCTTCTCGCCGTCCTCGTCCTCCATTTCCTCCTCCTCTCCCTCCTCATCTTCGTTATCCTCCTCTTCTTCTTTGGGCACCGCGCCCTCTCCTTCAGCTCCCTTTGGGTGAACTGCTTCGGAGGCATCTTGCTTTTCTCTTTCCAACGCGCTGTTACTATCGGCGGCAGGTGGGACGGCAAACGGAGAAGGGGGAGGAGGAAAGGTAGGCGGGAAAGGCATGCCCCTCCCTCGCCCCCTACCTCTGCCCCTGCCAGCGGCCGTTGCTGGCAACAGGCCAGCAGCGTAGGGCGAGGGAGGAGCAGAGGAGGGCGAAGTAATGGGGGAGGAGGCTGACGGCGGAGGAGCAGAGGACAAGAAAGGGGGGGTGGGGAGGGCTGCCGGGATGGCGGTCGCTCTTCCGCGAGCGCTACCCCTTCCTCCTCCACCACCGGAAGAAGAGGACGAAGACGAAGGGATGGGAGGAGGCGTTGGGGGTGGCGGTGGACCCCCGCTTCCACCGCTGTTGCTGCCGCTATCCGCATCTGCGGAGAAGGACTCGCGTCTTGATGCCGCTCCTCCGCTTCCGCCAGCGTTTTCGTGGAGGGGGCTCAGTAGTTGCTCCTCTCCGGCGTTGGTGGCATCAGGGGCGTCATCGTCGGAGGAACTCTCTTCCTCCTCGTTCTCGTTAAAGGTGTTGCTGCCGCCGCGATAGGAGGGAATACCGCCAGAGACCGTGGCCGCTCGTTTGCCCGAGCTTGTTAGCTTCTTCTTCTTCTTCTCTTTCTTCTTCTTCTCTTTGCCCTTCTTGTCCTTCTTGGTGGCACTGTTGCTGATGGCAGCGGTGGTGTTGTCCTTATCGCTGCTGTTGCTGCGTTTGTTGGTGGCCCTCAGCCGAAGCGTCCCGATGACCCCCTGCGAGCGAGAGCGTTTGTGTTGGGTGCCCTTGGTGCCGTCGTCAGCACCGCGTGGGCTGCGCTCCGCTGTTCCCGAGGATTGGGAGGTCGGTGGAAGAAAAGGAGGAATGGGTGAGGAAGAAGCGGAAGATGCGAGGGAGGAGGGTGAAGAAGTTGGGGAGGGTCCGGGAGAAGAAGACAGAGATGCGGAGAAGGCATCCGTGGAAGAGGCCAACAGCGACGCAATGGATGCGGCCTCCGAAGTCTCATGGAGGGCGTTGAGGGCGGACAGCGGGTTCTTGTGTACTTCCATGTCGGCGGTGACATCCAAGGACAACCTCTTGTTTCGTCTAAAAGTGCCAAACCGTTCCATTTTATAATCGTATGAGCACTATGAATAGCAACTGTTGCAAAGAGGAACAATGAACGTTGGACAACAATCAAAAGTATTGCCTCAGAGGAAGCAAGGAAGGGTTATTACAGAAAGTTTTTCGCCCTTTTGTAACAAGAAAGGCAATGGTGTTTGAACGATTTTTTTTGTTGCCTTGCTATTTATCTACAACGCTGAAGCCATGGGCTCAGTTGCACCCAGCTTGAAGCTTCTCTTGCAATGAGAGGCAAAGAGACTGAAAGAAAGACTGTGGTCTCTTTTTTTTTTTTTTTTTTTCTCACTTGCTGTGTACGAAACACACACACACACACACACAAAAAAAAAAAATGGGCCTCCCACGTTAGGAGAACCCTCTGGCTAGCTTTCTGCCTTGGTTGTTGTTTCCCAACCTTATCCCTTTTTTTGTTGGGTTGTTTGTCTCGAAAAATAATAATAATTTTTCTTTTTGGAAGGCGAAACGACATCTCGAGCTTGCCTATTTTTAAGCAAGTGTCTGCACAAAATACAGAAAAATCTAGGGAATGTAAGGAATGTTAGGTTGCTATTCGAGGAATGTAATGCTCCTCAAGCGTATCAGCCGGAGATTAGGAGATATTAGAACCAATCAGAATTCAGAATTTTGTCTCGTCGACAAATATGATCTACCTGAAAAAATTGGCCGATGAAAATTAAACAGAAAAGAAAAGAAAGACAAAAAGGAGTCTCCTCTGTCTCTCTTCATTCCCTTTCTCTCTAAGGTTTGTTTCGTCCTCTCTCTCTCTCTCTCTTGCTAAATAACAAACGAAAAATAGAACACCAAGAAATGCAAGAAGATCAACAAACCACCACCACAACGCAACCACCACAACAAAAGGCCGAGAAAAAACAGGACAAGAGGAGGAAGACCACCACCACCTCCGGCGCCGCCGCCGATGGGGAAGAGGCGGGCTACAGCAAGGAATGGATCGCTTTCATCAACACCAAGAGCGGTGGCCAGCAGGGCGCCACCATGCTGAAGAAAATAGCCGGCCTGTTGCCGGAAGATCAGATCTTTGACTTGATGAAGGACAAAGGACCGAGCAGAGGGTAACCTACCTCCCTCGTCTTTTGTTGTGTTTTTTTTTTCCTCATTGTTGATTTTTCTCGTTCTTCTCTTTCGTTTTTTTTTTTTGATAAAGATTGCAGCGATGGCTGCAGACGCCTCACTATCGCATCTTTGTGGCTGGTGGAGATGGGACCGTCGGCTGGGTGCTCGGTGCCATCGACAACCTGAACGTTCCTCCCTCAACTCCTGCTGTACGTTTGTTTTTCTCCTTCCTTCTTTTCTTTCACAACTGACTTTCTTCTATGCCTTTCTGTGCTTGCTTTCCTCTTTCTTCTTTCTTCTCTCTCTCTCTCTCTCTCTCTCTCTCTCCCTCGCTTTCTTTTTCTTAGCCACACGTGGGTGTCTGTCCTTTGGGAACTGGAAACGACTTGGCGCGAGTGTACGGGTGGGGCGGCGGTTATAGCGGTGGCAGCGTCAAAGAGATACTCGTTAAGATGGAGACCGCCAGAACGCTTACTTTGGATCGATGGAATGTCACCTGCACTCCTACGAAGAAGTTCAACCCAGAAAAGGACGTGCCCCCACCGGAGGAGGAGAAAAAGGAGGAAGAAGCAGGAGAAGAGGATGTAGTAAGTGATCATAGCGAAAAAGAAGAGGAGGAGGAAAAGGAAGAGAAACACGAGCCTAAGAAGAAGAAGAAGAACAAAGACAAAGATGAGAAGGAGAATAACAAGGACAAGGGTAAGGACAAGCAGAAACAAGAAGATAAAGAAGAAAAGGATCACAAGCAAGCAAAGAAGGATACGAAAAAGAAGCAACATGAAGACAAGAAACACGATGACAAGAAAAAAAAGAACGAAAACGGTCATCACGATGACAAACACGAAAACGAACATGACGCAACCGAGAGCGAGCTTCCTCCCGCTCAATCCTTCATCATGAACAACTACTTTAGCATCGGCACGGACGCCGAGATAGCCCTTAGCTTCCACAACATGCGCAACAAGCACACTGGCCTCTTCCAAATGCACCTCGTGAACAAGGGTTGGTATGCTGGCTTTGGAGCCAAGGCCATGTTCGCCGGTGGTCACGGCCCGCTCAAACAGTACCTGAAGCTGGAGGTGGATGGCAAGGAAGTGAACCTGCCCAATCGTGTCAGGGGAGTGGTCGTCATCAACTTGCCTTCTTACATGGGCGGCACTAATCCCTGGGGCACCTCTGCTGATCCCAAGGTTTGCCTCTTGTCCGTTGTTTGTGTTGCTTAGACTTGCCTTCCTTTTCTGTTTCTGTTTCTTTTCTTCTCTGTCTTCGCAACTCAAAAAAACAAAACAAAAAACAGTACCAAGAACCAGCCATCGATGACGGCCTGTTGGAAGTGATCGGCATCAAAGGTGCCATGCACCTGGGCCGCATCCAAACGCGCACTTCTCGCGGTATCCGCCTGGCTCAAGGCCGCTCCCTCCGGCTGACCACGAGCAAGGCTCTCCCCGCGCAGGTCGATGGAGAGCCATGGTTGATGATCCCCTCCCAAACGGACATTCATCACTTGAGCACGTCGCAACTGCTTTACAACATGACTCAAAGAAGAGCGGAGAGGAACATTGCAAAGTTGTCTCGCTCTGTTGTTACGACAACGACCACCACAACAAAGACGACAAAGCAAGGTAAGGAGGGAGAAGAAGAGTTGACGGTGGTGACAACGGCGGTAGTGACTAAGCAAGAGGAAGAAGAAAAGGAAGCTGCAGAAGAAGGAGAAGATGACGGCGGAAGAGAAGATGACGGAGAGGTTGCAGTTGTGGTGGAGAACGAGGAGAAGAGAGAAGAGGGGACAAAGAAGAAGGAAGACGGAGAAAAGAAGAAACATAAGAAAGAAGAGAAAGGAGAAGCAGGAGCAGAAGAGGAAGGGGAAGGAGAAGTTAAAAAGAAGAAGAAACACAAGAAGAAAGGCAAAGCGGAATAACTCTGTTGCTTGCATTCTATTTTTTATTTCATTTTGTTTGGAGAAAAGTATTTTATATCAACGTCCGATGAGAAGAAAGAAAGAAAAAGAAAGAAAACATCACACATTCAAAACTTTAAAAAAAAATGTACAACAAAAAAAGAGAAACGAAATGATAATTAAATGAACAAAGAAAGAAAGAAGAAAGAACGAAAGAAAGAAAGACTTAAATGAGCCCAGCACAAAACTCCTGCAAAAAAGCAGGAATCTTGTCGTCGGTGAACAGCTCTTTGGGGATGGAGCAGTGTCGCAGCTTTTTCTTCTTCCTCCGAACGGCATCAAACGGCGCAAAGAAAGGATGATCCAGCGCTTGCCTAGCTGTGATTCTTGCCTCCGGATCGAATTGCAGCATATGCTTTAGCAAATCGAGAGCAGCTTCATAAACATCTGCTTCTTCCATCGAAGAAGAGGAAGTAGAAGAAGGGGAAGAAGGAGAGGAAGGAGTGGATAACGAAGGAGGAGATGAAAAGGAAGAGGTAGGAGAAGCGGGGAAAGAGCCGATGAAAGAAGAAGATGGGGACATCGGCGAAGAAGAAGCTGAAGATGCAGTTTGAACGAGTAAAGAACGAAGAGAACGAGTGGGTTCCTCCTCCAACGCCACCGAAGTGTTGAGCGTGACGAACCGGGAGGGCATCTCTCCTAACGAGTCCCTGCACTCCTCCAAAGAGAGGATGCTCTTGAGCGTCCTATCAGGTCCGCTGCCACCAAACAAGGGTCGTCCTCTCATCAACAGTTGTCCAAAGACGCAGCCGCAGGACCACACGTCGGCCGCCTTCCAGTCTTTTGGAGTTGGTTGCAAATGTCCTGCTGCGAGAATGATTTCCGGAGCGCGATAGCCTAAATACACCATCGAAGGAAGTGCATCCAAGTAAAGTGGCTTTGTGGAGGATGATGAAGAAGGACAGAACAAGGAGCGAGCAGAGGAGAAGCTGCATAGGAAGATCTTGCACTGAGCGTCGATGAGAAGACTGGTCGGTTTGATGTCTCTATGTACAATGTCTGCTGAGTGGAGGTAGTTCAGAGTGAGGACCAGTTGAAAGATGATGTGACGGATCTGTTTGAGGTTGAGCCTTGTTGCACTGGTCATGTATTCCAGGTCGTATTTGACAAAAGGAAGAACGTAGAAATAAAAGGGTCCAGAGGAGGAGGCTGACGAAGAAGAGGTAGCAGAGGAAGCAAGGTAAGAAGAGGAAAAAGATGAAGCGAAGCTCATGGTGGTGTCCTTGATCACTCCTTTGAGCTTTAAGATGTTAGGATGGTTGAGGGTGTGCAGTAACATGGCTTCTCGAAAGATGAGATGAGTTGTAGAACCGCCCAAAAATGAATAGGCATTAAAATCCAAAGAAGAGGTGGAAGAGGGGGCACAAGAAGGAGAAGAGGAAGAGGGAGAAGCAGAAGCAGAGGATGTGGAAGCAGACGAAGGATTAAGTTCCACCCGTTTGACAGCAACTTCTGTATTGGTAGCCAACTCTATGGCCTTCCAAACAGGACTATCTTTGCGGATGCCTCTGCGCTCGCAGAGCTTGTACTCTTCCGGTTTTCGTACCAATGGTCCCAAAGCAACGGTTGAGGAGGAGTACAAACCGCCCCACCCGGTGAAGTAGGAGAGGGGTGAGGTCAAAGAGGCGGACCAACCAGAAACAGATGGAACGTAATCGGCTGCTCCCGTCCATAGACTTTTGCCAAGTCCAAAAATAGAGGAATAAGAGGAAGAAGAGGGAGGAGAAGAAGGTGAAGGATTGGTCCGTTGTTCATCTCGTTGTTGTTGTTCCATAACCATGCGACGATGGGATGCTTCTGATTCGGCGCGTCTTCTGGCTTCAGCTTGTTTTTGCTCTTTAACCATTTGCTCGTATTTTTGCTTGTAGTTCTCTTTTTCCTGCTCGAGCTCTATCAGTCGTTGCTGCTCACTTTCCATGGTTTGCAGCAATCGCTTAGTCTCTTCTTCTTTCTGTCTCTTTGCCGCCTCAAGCTGTTCCTCTAAACCACCGATCAACTCTTCCAACGCGTTCATTGCATCCTCTCGTTGTTGAGCTCCACTGCTACTGCTATCACCGGCGGAGGAACCACTACCACTATCAATCATTCGGTTAAGCCTTTGTTTGGCGGCCTCAATTTGATTGCTGAGAGTTTGGATGTTGTTTGTTTGTTCTTTGAGGTGCCTGCGTTCCTGTTGATTGTGAGATAATAATTCCATAGCCATCCGGTTGATCACCACGTTCAGAATCTTTCGCCTGGTGGTTGGAATGATAGTCAGCAACACAAATGAGATAGAGCGTGTATGCGAAGACAGAAAGAGAAAGGGGAGAAGAAGAGAGACCTGCAAATGGGACATTTGTCAGACCTAGCACGGTGTTCTCTGATGCAGTCCATACAAAAGTTGTGTGCTGTAGACAGGAAAAAATTAGAACAAGCGAAGTGAGAAGAGTAACTTTTTTTTAACTCTGATATCGCAACAACACCAATCATAACACTAATAATAGCAGAAAGAGGAGACGTACTGCAAACTTGTCCAGAGGCGTCCGGCTCTGATAGTATGCATGCTATCTGTTCCATCTGATCGTAGCATATCGCACTGCTCATTTCGCGCCATTAACAAAAACAAGCAGGTAGGAACGAACGAGAGAGAGAGAGAGAGAGAGAGAGAGAGAGAGAGAGAACAGAGAACAGAGAACAATCAAACGGATGAAGCAAGGTGAGAGAGAAGCACACCAATTCAAAAACTCAAGTTCTCCAGATTGTTCCAACAAATCCAACGTGGGAAGGGCAAAGTTTATGTTTTGTTGCAGGATGGGGCCTTCGCCTTGGTTCCTGGAAGCGCTCCCTCCCTCCATTTTTGTGGAGTTTTCGATCCACAAAGCTCCACAACAGCTTTCCAAAACAAAACAAAAACTGCTGGTTCGTTTGACAACTGAATGCTGAAAGAAAAAATAAAAATAATCAAAAAGGATTAGCGCAACCACGAAGAGAAAAAGATTTCAATGTCCAAAAAAAAAAAGGCTCACCAAAATCGCGCCCACCAAAATGAAAACCAAAATAAACAAGCCTTCTTCTTCAAGGTTCACCACCAGAGCTGCTGGACTTTACAAAAAAAAGAAAGAAAGAAAGAAAGAAGCCTCTCTTTGATAGCGGATGGCACTTCTGTTCACCTCTTCTCTCTTCTCTCTCTTTTCTTCCTTTGTTGTTTGATTTTTTTTTTGTTGGTGCTTTTCTACAGGTGATCTTTTTTGTCGACATATCAGGACGTCACGATTAGAGCGGCTCCATTGTTTGATCTGTTACTGGAAGTTTCAAACCACCAATCAAGAATCAAAACAAAGGCTTTAACTTACCATAAAAAGGCCTTCTCTGTTATCTTTTTCTTTGTCTCATCTCTAGCAGAGATCGTTCTCGTCGACAAAAATTCATTGCTCCGCTTTCGTTAGGCACATGACATAATGTTTTTTTTTCTTTTTATTTTTTCTTTTCTTTTTTCATTTTTTCATTTTTTTCTTTTCTTTGTTTTTGTGTACGGTATTCAATGTATTGTATACGCCGAATACCGTGGGAAGAAGGATGGTTGAACAGTGCTCCTCGAGGAAGAGCAAAAATTCTATAAAACAAGGTTTTTATTTGTCACGGCCTTTCCTTCACCACTCGCTTCGGTCTTCCCGCTCGAAGTTGGGGTTAAGCCGGCCAAGTGGTCTGAATGAAGCAAAGAACTCGGCGAAATGGGCCACAGGCTTCTCCACACTCTCTGGCATACGTTCTCCGATGTGAAGGTCTCCTAAACACATGACAGGAATGTCGAATTTAACCTCTGCATCCACTCCGCTGACCGTTAGGGATTCAGTCCTGATCTTTATGTCCGTCTCAATGATACCCAAAGGCTTGCAAGCGAGCCTGTAATGTCTTCTTTTGCATCCTCCTTCTTCGTTTGCGGGTTCTGGTTGTTTCATCTGAGAAACGGATTGCAGGAGTGCGGTGGCCTGCTGGTAGAGCTGCCTGACATCTCTTCTGTCCATCGGAATCAGCTCTCGCTTGAACCGCAAGCATGACCTCTGATAGTAGCAAAAACTGTAGAATGCTTTCATGTTGGATATCCCTTCCCTTCGATACTCTTCATCTTTGCCATCCTCTTCTTCTTCTTCTTCTGTTTCACTTCCTTCAAAATCGTCTTCATCCTCCTCTTCCGATTCATCTTCTTCTTCTTCCTCTTTCTTTTCACTTTCTCTTTCTGAGTTTTCCTCTTCTGAAAACGGAACAGGATAGAGTTCTACTGTGTAAGAGACTCCTTCCACGTCTAACTCGTGCATATCTGTATCATCCTCCACATAATAACAAACACGGAGGTGACGACGATAATGACAGAAAGGGCAGCCTCCGAACTGGTCCACCACTGCTTTCAACTCCGACGACACCCGTCGCAAGGCGTGACGGTCTTTCCTAGAGAGAAAGTCAACAATAAAGGCCTTCAACTCCACCGGGATCGTCTCGAAGAGATCGCTTGGTGAGGGTGGTGGCTGCTGGTCCTGGCCCTCCGTTCGGCGTATCTTGTTATAGCTGGTAAGGTCGTCGTTTGGAGAACCATTGGCGGTTCCTTGGTCATCCGTTGGCGATGAGAGCGGCCTCTTTCTTGTGCGTTCCATGTTTGCTGTT
>JAVKOQ010000330.1:0-57007 GCA_031835245.1 Balamuthia mandrillaris | reverse complement strand
TCTTTGGTGTGATCACAAACCTCTTCTTACTGACATGCAGAGAAAGTGAAAAGCACTAAGTAGAAATGGTCGTTAGGCAAGTGACGCGATGGTGAAATAATGTGAATAAAGTGAGTGCGAATATCAGAAATACGAAGAAAAAGCGCACAGGGACCTACGGTACCAATTGTCAAGTCTTACAAGCAACCATGGGAACCATCAACAGAATCTTTTGGGTCTCATCATTTTTTCCTTGTTTACGTGTAGAGTCGTCGGATGATTGCTTTTTCTCGACACGCGGGAGGATCTTCCTATTGGTCAAAGCTACCTTTTTATGGTAATTATCCGTGTGATCTGGCGGCCGGGTAGAGATCTCCAAACAAAGAAATGGGCTTCGGCAGAGGAGCTGAGAAACATTACCACAGCGTTTTAACGGTGAAAAAAATAAAGAAAGAGGAAGTATGGAGCATTGGAAAGGGTTTTTTAGTGCCTATTACGTAACCTCTGCCGAAGGCTTTTGTTTGTTTCGAGAACTCGACCCGGAACTCGCGGCCATCGTTTTTTGGCACCTTCTCAGTCAAGAAGAAGCAGAGCAGCAAAAGAGAACTGCAGCAGCTTGTGTAGCAGGTGTTTGCCATCGCTTTCGTCAGCTGATCCAACAAGACCCTAAGCTCCACATCTATTGGCGGCGCTTCTGCCTTGAACGGTGCTTCAAGCAAACCAGCCACAGAGTTGGTGATCGTCATCCAGCACCGAATCTCCTGGCAGCAGTTTCCAACCAAAAGAGCAATGACCACAGCGAACAGAAGCTCCTTGTTCTGGGTGGGGGGAGCATGCCTACCATGAATGTTATGTCCTTGGGGTTCACTCGCAGAGTCGAAGTGATCGTGCATGTTTCAGACGCGCATCAGTGGACTGAAACAACCACGTACTCCGCGATTCTCCTGGCGTTGTTGCAAACGCTCCGGCTGAGTACGATTGAAAACTATGTCACCCCAGCTGGAGGCCAACTCCTTTTGTTTGACACCGCACCAGATGATGCCATCGGCCCAGAACACCAGAAGGAAGCTTTCTGTAGCAGAACGGGAGAACCTCTCAGGCTTAAAAATTGTATCATGAGAACAGTTAAAACCAGCATCTATCCTCGCTTATGGACGGTGGCCTCCCCGCTTCTGCTTGGATGCCTGCCAGGAAAGGGTCACAAAGCCTCCGACCAAGTAATCGCCATGTTGACAGAAAACGATGGCGGAAGGATCATCGAAGCCATGCCCAAAGGATTAGGAAGAGTTACGCTGGAGACCAGAGTTTGGCCGGAGTTTCGGACATCTATTCATCAACACCATTCCCCTCCGCAGTGGAAATGCCATCGCGTTCCTAGATCTTTTGGGGTAGGAGGGTTGTGTTTGCTGGACGAGAGTGGAACACGAGACCGTTTCTTCGTCTTTGGAGGATTTGACACTGAAGGGCAAGTCTGTTGTTGGAATGTGGAAGAAGCGCAGTGGGATGCAAGCATTGCCAAAGAGAGCATGCCTGCTAGTCCCAACTTTACCTGGAACAAAGGAAGCAGGGAACAAGCTCCATCCGTTTGGACGCCAGGACGTAGGGAGGGCCACTCATTAGTGGGAACAGGAGGAAGGTATTTGTGGGTATTTGGCGGTAGGCAGCGCGACCAGCATTACTTCAACGACTTGGCAGTGTTTGATACACACACGCTGACTTGGCGAAAAGTGGAAGCCAAGAATCCTCCTTCTATTCGTGCCTATCACAGTGCCATAGCTTGGCAGGACAAGATCTTCGTGTTTGGAGGCGCAACCGTGCCTGAGAAGCCGGAGAGTGAGGACACCAAAGTGCTGAATGACGTGCATGTGTTTGATACCAAGGACGAAGAGGCAGGTTGGCAACAAGTGGAGACTAAAGGTGTTGTTCCTCAGGCTCGAGCACGGCATGCAGCTTCTGAGTCACATGGGTACATGGTGGTTACCGGTGGTTGCACCAACGCTACAAAGACCGTTGGAATTCACAATTCCTATTTCCCCTTAGAGTCGATTGGTGACTGCCTCGCACTGGACCTTCGAACCATGGAGTGGACAGAAATACCTCATAAAGTTGAGATATATGGACATTGCCAAGTGGTGATAAACGATATCTTGCACATAGTAGGAGGATATCTGGGCGGCTCTGCTAGAAAAGTGAGCAACACACAACCCATTCTGCTGCAACTTACGCTAAAATAACAAGGTTGTTTTTTTCGCTTTTCTATGTGCTCTTCTTTCATTAAAGTAAGACAGCAACCATGACTCACCAATTATCGCCATCCCTTGCCAAGGTGTACCATGACGCGCCCAGAGAGAAACCAAAAGAAACGAGTTTGTTTGAACACTTTTGTTTATTCATTCTCTTTGTTTGTCTACCCGTTACGGGAAGTCCTCCGTTCCCTCTTCGATAACACCCTCAGTAGGATCACTCTCATCATCACCGTCACCACCATCAAAACCATCACCACCGTCAAACCCATCATCACCGTCCTCAGGGAAGAAGGTAAAGAGCTCTTCGTCCAAGGAGTAATCTGCGTAGGGCTCCTCCACCTCCGTGGGGAATGGACCAAGGTTGTTAAAGTCATCCTCACCAACGGGAACGAGAGTCTCGTACGTGATGTCCAGCTCATCAGGGCAGCACACAAGGGAAGAGCAGGCGCAGTTACCCTCGCTGATTTGGTCGGTAAGATGCACAAAGAAGACAAAGCAATAGTAGTCGTATGTTGCAGTGAAGATGCTAGAGTCAGGAGATGCGCAACCAACGGCTACCTGCTGGAACCTGTTCTGGATAATGGTATCCTCGTAAAAGCGCTTGAGTGTGCCAATCATTTCAGTTGGGCCAGCGCCAAAGAGACCTGCAGCAATGATATCCTGGACACACCTGAGGTAATCCAATAGGTGTTCGTCAGTGTACCAACCCGAATATCAACATTACTCTAAAACTCTTAACAAAAAAGAAATAACCTACCAGTTAGGAAACTCAAAGATAGTGCCATGCATCTCTGGGTCCTTCTGGCTGAAGTCCAAGTCACAAATGGCTTTACTAGCCCAGTAACCGTCGGTGAGGAGAGGGTTTGCGTCGAAACCGTCGTACTCATTGGCGGCATCCTGGGAAACGTTCAAGGCCATGGCTCGCAAACCCACTGATCCATCAATGAAAACTTGGGCATCGTGGCCAAACCTCCACTGGGTGATCCAATGAGCAATGGAGCGAGCCACCCTCTGCTCATCAAGGCTCGGGTCACGGCTAGGAAGCATGTCCAAGTCCACAACCGTCGGCAGTGAGTTGAGGTCTAGAAGTGCACTTTGGCGAGAAAACACCTGAAGGATATCGGGGCAAAAGAACGAATCCGAATAAAACATGAATGGAAGAACAAAGAAAAGAGAAAAACGACGCGGAGGGAAACAAGAGGAAAGAAAGGTTGTGAGAGATGAAGAATAACTTTTGAGAGAGTGAGAGAACTAGAGAAGGAGCGAAATGGTAACAGAGGAATGCAAGCAATAAGAAAGATATAGTGGCAGAGGTTGTTGATTCAAACATACCGTGATTCGGTTTTCTCTTGAGTAGTGCTGCTTAGCGGTGTGAACCTCCTTTTCTACATGATGAACAGTCTGCTCGCTTTCTTTCCGGTGCTTGCTACCGTAATAGAATGGACCCTTCTGGGCATTAGGGCCAATAGCACCAATCTTCTCCAACAACTCCATTCTGGCATCTCGCAGATCATGGGTGTGTTGGAGCTCCTCAGCTGTTTTCCTGTATGCCGGGCGAGACAAGATTTTGTCGTTATTCTGTTGAGTAGATGTGTGCGCGGGCAAAGTTAGCGCAAACTCTAAATACCATTAGAGAAAAAGGTATTCGACAGAGGCAGGGGAAGGGAACTGACGCCTACCTTGTTCTTAGAGCTTGCTGCAGCAAAGCAGATGCATAGTAGCACGAGGGCAACGACCACAAAGCAAGTCTTTTGCATGGGGAACGCTCTAGAGCAAAGGCAAGTTTCCAGCCTGGTTGATCAATAAAATCTTCCTCTTCTTCCCTTTCTATCGGCGCCCAAACACCCCTTTTCCCCCTTCTTCCACTTTAGGGTTTCTTTTTTTGTTTCTGAGTACAAGTGGTGAAAGTATTTTTAACACGTAGACCAATGGGAAAGCGCAAAAACTGCTAAAACTCCGAATTTTCAGCTTGAGGGGTATTTCGTACTGGAAGTCGACACTAAAATTTGGTTTCTGCGCCCCCTCAGGCAAACTACCGGGCGGAGAAAGAGAAAAGAAGAAAGACGAGAAGAGCAAGAAGTGTGAGGGGGAAAGAACAACAGGAAACACAAAAGAAAAATAATGCTGAAACGTTCCACCGGAATACTCCCTCTCCGTCGGCCTGTGGAGTGTGGTTGCCTCGGAAGGACAGCAGGCAGTGACCGGATGCCTCTCACACGTGTTCGCAGCCCGTTTCTCTACCGATCACTCTCTCTCCGCGCTACCTCTCCCCTGTGCCCCGTCTCTTCTCTCTCTTCACGTTTTGCTCCCACAACGCGGTCCCTCCGCCACTTTTCTGTCTCTGCGCACCTACAGCAACTCCACCAAAAGCAGCAACAAGCAAACACCGATAGCAGCATAGAGGAAGATGAGGAGCAAACCAAAGCCGTTTTGCGGGAGCGTCGCATACAAGAAGTAAGCCGCTCCTTGGACGGCTACGTGGAGAGGGGCGAGTGGCAGCTGGCAGCGGACAAAGCGGAGCTGCTCCTCCGCCTCAACGACGAGAAGTACCCGGACCGCTACAAGCTGCGCTACAAGGACCACCCTCGCTTCCCCAAGAAAGAGACCGTCTACGAAGAGGACGAGGAGGGACGCATCATCGCCAAGGAGGACCTCTTTGAGGACGTGGAGGAACTCCTGCCCGGAGAGGAGCAGGACGAGCTCTTGGGCCTTACGCTCAGCAAGCTGGCCTTCATCTGGCAGAACCAAGCCCTTCAAACCGACGCTTCGGAGGAGCAACCACCTAGTCAGGACTCCCTCAACAACCCTCCCAACGCCCAACATGACGTGGCCAAGCTGGACTTGTCGCGGAAGGCCTACGACGCTGCTCTGAGAATTATGAAAGGAGTACTTGGTGCTGACCACCCTGACCTTGGCCCTCCCCTCATCAATTACGCGGACGTGCTGGCGCAGTTGGGCAAAGTGCCCTTGGCGGAGGAGATGTGCAAGGAGGCCCTTCCCATCTTTGAGAAACATCACGGCGAGCGCAGCGAAATACTTGGTAGCTTTTCCTTGTTTCCCCTCTCCCTTCTCTCAAACACTTTTTGTTTTTAATTTTGGTTCTTATTAACGTTCTCTCTTCTTGTTCTGGCAGGTGCTGCCCTTTCTAACCTTGGTGGATATCTTTGTGGTCAGGAAAAGCTGGAAGAGGCTTGTCCTGTTGTGTATAAGGCCCTTGGTATCATGGAAGAGTGCCTCGGAAGGAAAAACGATTATACTCTCTCCATCCTTCGCAACCTTCTGCGCATACTGAAGGACCTGAAGCGGGACGATGTACGAGAATCTCTGTCTTTCCATCTTTCTTTAGAAGCAAAAATATTCAATCCATTTTGTTTGTGTGTTTCGCTTTTCTTCGCAGGAATTGAAAGAACTCAGGGCTAAGTATGCCGAAGAATCCGCTCTTGTGGAACAATTTCAGCACAAGGCCGAGGAGCTGGTCAAGAAACAACCCCAATTGGAAGAAGAACTTCTAAAGGATTGGGAACAGCAGAAGGCCAAGCTGTTCGACCCTCCAGGCTTTTTCCGAGATAAAAAATTTGGCAAGGCAGAACTGCGCAGTTTTCTCCACGCTATCGCTGCCGTGCAACAAGCAAAATCGCTGGACCCCAGCGCTGCGCCTCCTCCTCCTTCTTCTTCTCTTCCTGACAGTGAGAATGAGGCAGAGGTCTTAGATCAGGGGTTACGTGATTTAGCAGCTACAGGCAAGCTAAGACCAGAGCTGGTGGACATCATCATGAAGGAGTTTGAGAACTTAAGCGATGAGGAGGTGGACAGCGTGGTAAAAAGTGCTAAGGATAAGAGCCCGGAGGAGTTGATAAAGGCAGAGGAGCAGCTGGCTGAACAGTGGTTAGAGGATCAAAGATTGGAGGAAGATCAGGACTATGAAGAGTTAATGAAGGAAGATCCTGTCGGTAAAATGACTCCAGCGGAGGTAGAGTCTCAGTTAAAGCGTGCTCAAGAGGGTGAGGTCTACATGGACACCAAGATGGCGGAGGAGGTTAATCAGCAACCTGATCCTTCTCTCACTCTCCTCCAAGCTGAAGACTTTGCTATGAAGTTTAAACATCTTGGTATGTATCACTTTGTGGCTTCTTCTCTCTCTCTCTCTCTATCTCTCTCTCTCTCTCTCTCTCTCTCTCTCTCTCCTCTCACACTCACTCTTACTCTCCCTGGCAATCTTCAAATTTTTCTTTTAATTCTGTGGCATAATAGGCAAAGGAAGAGTTAAGCCGAAAGACTCGCAACGCATTTTGAGTGCGGAGGAGCTGGAGCACCTATTATCACGCAAGGGTCCTGCTAAAGGAGAATAAAATGAAGGAAACCAATTGCGACTTCTTTCTTCGTCCTCTGTGTTTGTCTTGTTTAAATTAAATACATTTTCATCAGAGTTGATGATAAGGTGGGGGCTCCCTTTGGCCAAAGCACTTGTCCAGAATTGTTATCAAGATGTTGATAGGAGCCAAGCGTTCATCTTTTTCATCCTGCTGTGGTGAGAGTCAGTATGCTTCCACTAAAGTGAGAAGAAGAGAGAACGATATGGAAAGTAACAAACCAAAGAAGAACGCTGGTTGGCCAACAGGAACAATAGAGAGTGAAGCGCAGAAGCCATGCCGGCCTCAACGGGAGCATCCAGACGAGCCAGCAATGCAAAGAGCCACCGAAATTGCACCTCTGTGACTTGTTCCGCAGAAGCCTCCGCCCATGTCACATGGTAGAGCGTCAGCTGGTAGATGGCTGCCTGCATTTACATCATCAGCACAACCCTGTATGAACACACTCGCTCTCTATGAAGGAGGCATACCTGATCCAGTCGAAGCAACACAGAAAGGTGGGGTTCCATTGGCGAGATGTCTTTTTGCGCTGCTGCAGGTTCAATTATTTCGTTTTCCTCGTTGCTTTCCATAACTGCTGGCGATTCCTTCCTTCCTTTCTCCTCTTCCTTCTCTCTTCCTTTTTCCACTTCCCTGTTTTCGTTCTCCTCCACTTCTCCTTCTTTTTCTGCTTCCCCGTCCTCACTTTCCGTACGCTGTTCCTTGCCTGCTACATCCATCCCCTCTTTGCTCTTCTTGCCCAAGCAAAATCGCCGCCACTTGCCCTCGTCCCTGATGTTCGGCAGGAAAGAGGGCAGCCGGGACAACAACACTCTCCGCCGTGCGTACTCCTCGTTCAGCTCCTCCCTGAGCGCCGTGAAAGCCGCCATGAACTCCTCCTGCCAAGACGGGGAGGGGCGCATGGCGGGCGGCACCGCCGGAAAGGCCCGCGCAGACGTCACGTAGAAGGTCTGGTTGGCGTCAAAGTGGCGGGGGTTGACGCGCGAGACCACTACCTTGGGACTTTGTAAACTTTCCCATCTGCAAAACATTTGAAAGTTTAATCGTTTTAAAAAAGACAGAAAGAAAGCGAGAAAGACCAACCTTACTCGACGGAGGTAGTCCATGCCGTCGACGGGAGGTGCGGCAGTGTCGTTGGGCAGGGGAGCGTCCAGGTCTACCTCGAAAGCGAGAGGTAACCCTGTTTCTTGGTCGTACGATTTTGTGCGTTTCTGGTTGGCGGTTGCTCCCTCTTCTCGCTGTTGCTTATTGCGTTTGTTCCTCTTTCTTTTCTTTTTGCGCTGCAGTCCACCCGAAGGGGGCGAGCGCCAAGTATGATCCTCCTCTCTGGATCCTTCATCGTGGCTCCGTTCCACATCGTACGTCGCTGAGTCGTATTCAACCTCATGATCTTCCGCCTCTTCTTCTACCTTGCGTGAGAGGACTCCTTCGTCGTCAACTATGAGGGTATCCACTATCTCTCCTTCCTCTCTTTGTTCGTCGTCATCTTCAGCCATTTCCCTTCTCTTTCTTTATTATTGTCGAATTTTTTCCAAGAAATAATATGATTTTGCTTGAGGGGGCAACGATCACGATACTGTCGACAAACTTCACGAGGGGTCGAAGTTATCTGCTTCCATGTTTTTTCCCGTACCGAAAGGAAAGAAAAGAAGATAGCGAAGGCGGAAGAGGAACAAAACGAAGATGACCGAGAACGGAATGACTCTTTGTGAGGATGAGTCGCGGGCTCGGCGGCTTTCGCACAGCGAGGATTGTACGTATTTTGGCGGTTGATATTTTAAAATATAATCCTGTAAATTAAAGAGGCTTGTGGCTTTTGTTTCGGCTCTTTCGTTTTTTTTCTTACATTCTCTCTCTCTCTCTCTCTCTCTCTCTCTCTCTCTCTCTCTCTCTCTCTCTCCCTCCCTCCCTCTCTTTCGCTCTCTTGCTCGTAGTCTTTACGAACATGCTCGCAACTATTCCTGCCAAATGGTATTTTTCGCCGGAGGATCAAGAGCAAAAGGTACGTTTTTTCTTCTTCTGCGTCGCTTTCCTCCACTGTTGTTTTATTTTTGGCTCACTCTCCTATTTTTGTGCTGTTTAGAGCAAGTTCATACCAAAGCGGCAAAAAGACGGTCCTGGTCCCAAACAAGCGCTGAAGGAGGCTTCGAAGAAAGCACGCAAAGCAAAGGTTTGTTGTCCGTGTTGTTTGTTTGGTTTTTTTCTTTCTCATTTCGTTCATGCCAACGAATAACTCAACACTGACTTAACTACGTTTGTCTTTTGTTATAACAGCTAAATCCACAAAACAATAAGACAGTGCCACAAATATTGCAAGAAAAACAAAATGAAGAGAAGGAAACGGAGTCAGAGAAGAGTGTCACCGGCCAAAAACGCAAACGAGACTCTCTTACTAACGGAAAGGCAGAAGAGGGAGAACATGACGAAGAGGAAGACGGGGTAGAGGAGGAGGGCGAGAATGATGGTGAAAAAGCAGAAGAAAGTGATGATGGTGATGACGTTGATAGTGGGTTTTTAGGGAAAGACTTGGGAGAGAATGGATTGTCGAGCGATCATGCGGCAAATGGGGGGAGAGTTACTTCTTTGGATGGACTTCATGAAAGGTTGCATGCCAAGATAAAAGCGCTAAGGGCGCAAAGAAACGCGGACGATAAACAGAAGCAGACACCAAGAGGCGCAAAACCGCCCCCTGCCAAAAAACAGAAGAAAAAGCAACAAAAACCTACAAAAGAAGAGAAGCAACAACAAAACAAACCAAAACAGAGCGGCACCGCAACAAAACGACCCAACGCTGAGGTAGGCTGTTTTTTCCGCTGCTTGTCTTTGTGTTTGTTTGTTCTATTTGGTTGTTATGGTTGCTTTTTGTTGTTTCTTCTGTGCAGTTCTTCACACATATTTACTTTCATTTCAGCAGACTCCGAACCTTCAGTTTGGCACGTTTGACTTTAGCTCCGGAGCACCCACCCCTACTTATTTATTAAAGCAAAAGAAGAGGCAGAGTAAGAAAGTTCTGTTGAAGAAGGTATTCACATCCGGTAGCAAAATATAGCGGGACATTAATAATCTTTTCATCTTTTCTGTTTCTAAACAGCTTGAAGCCAGCTCTGGACCAAAGGATGAGGCCCAACGCTTGGATGAAGCCTGGCAAAAAACGATGCTGAAAGCGAAAGGCGAGAAAGTATTAGACAACGCAAAACTTTTGAAAAAGAGCATCAAGCGAGAGGAGAGCAAGAAGAAAAAGAGCAAGAAAGCATGGTACGTTTCCTGTTCATTCTCGATCTCTCTCTCTCTCTCTTTCTCTCTGGTGTGATGAGAACGACCCGTTAGGGGTGGTCATGGTCGAAAATTCTCGAATGCCACAAAGTGGACATGAGAACTCTACCCGCGCTTCTGAATCTCTTCTTTATTTTTGTTATTTTAGTCTCTCTCTCTCTCTCTCTCTCTCTCTCTCTCTCTCTCTTCCTCTCTTACGAGTTTTATTTTCTATCCAGGGATGCGAGGAAAAAAGAGGAGAAAAAACAACAAGCAGCAAAACAAAAAAAGAGAAACGACAACATTGCCGAATATCTAGAAAAGAAGAAAGCAAGGCGGATGAAAGGCAAAAAGAAAGCAGCAACCAAGCGCCCTGGCTTCGAAGGCTCCAAAAAGAGTTTCATCACCAAATAAACCAAAACACAACCACACCTCCGCTCCAGGTCATGCCTCCTTTGTGTCTTATCCGCAACGACGTGATTAATCACGTGAAGTTAATTTCAGGTCGTCACGAATGATTTTGTCCTGTGGCCTGCCCTCCCCTTTGGCAAAAAAAAAAAATAAACAAAGAGAGAAGAAAGATTTGCAATGAGAACAGCACTTCGGAAGGGGGGGTGGACGTTGCGGACACCGGTGGGAAGCTGCGGTCCTTCACTATGTGCGAGCAGAGTGAGTGCGAACTATATCCTTTGTGCTAGGTCGCGTTCACAGAGCGGCTTGGGAGGCCACTGCGGCAGCGCGAGGGCATTCCATGCCGCTACCGTTTTGGAAGCAGCAGAGCCAAAAGCCAAGAAGACAAAGCAACAAAAAAAACAAGAATCTGAAGAAAGGAAGAAAGAAAAAGAAAAGCAGAAAGAGAAGAAGAAAAAGGAGCTATTGGCGGAACAAAAGCTGCAGCAAGAATCAGCGAACTTCGAAGTCTCCAACGAGAACGTTCTCGAAGATTTGAACGACCCTACACGCGGTTACTTTTTTTTCCTTTTGTTTTTGCTCGTTTCAAACCTCCATTCAGTGTTTAAAACGTTCTCACTTTTCTTTTTGTTTCCGCAGGTCCCTTGGTCAGCGCAAACGAGAACGTGAAGGAAGGAGACTTCAAAGACATTGACGGAGTACAGCACGTAGTGTTGCGACTGCCCACTACCGGAGAGTTGTGTTGGTACCGCACGCTGCGTGACGGTGTGACCCCGGAAATGGCGTTTGGCAAGAAGGTAGGCAACAAGCGGGGGTTGTGGACTTACAGGGGCGAGCGCCGTCCTTACTATCGCCTTTCCCCAAAGTCTCCCTTGTGGAGTCAGTTTGTACTGACACCGGAGGAAATGATCAAAAGCGCAGACGTACGTCCACATCCATTCACCAACAAACACTTTTCTCAAAGTGAGTTTTGTTGCAAATGCTCCAGTTCCTAACTTCCTTTGAAACTTTTTGTTTGCAGCGTATTCGCATGGAGTTCAACAAAGCCAACTATCGCCGAACCCAGAAGAGACCCAAAGACTGGTCTTTTTAAAAGCTTGTTTTATTGTTGTTGCACAAGAAGTCATTTGGTCTCTTCTCTATCGCGAGGCCCCAAATGTCCATGGCCTCTCTGGCTCAATTGGTGGTTTCATGACGACATTGGAAGATGCCATCTCTCCTGTCTCTCAAGAGTGTCTCATCTCTTGTTTGAAGTTTCTGTCGACAAATAAATAAAAACAAAAAACAAAAAAAAAAAGAAAGAACAACCACGCAGCAAGAACGAAGATGTCTTCCTCTGCCGAAGATGTGACCCTCCCAAAAGGTACGCTACACTTGTTAATAGTGCGTTTGATGGTGGAAACTGAATTTTTTGTAATTAGCGACGGTCTCGAAGATTATCAAGGAGATGCTGCCCCCTGGAATAAAGTGCGCTAACGAAACAAGAGATCTCATACTGGAGTGTTGTGTTGGTACGTGCAGCTAGCAATTTTCCTCTTCACTTGGCTAAGCTATATCTCTCTGTCAAAAAAAAACCAGAATTTATCCATCTGATCTCCTCAGAAGCCAATGAAATCTGTTCAAAAGAAAACAAGAAAACTATTGCTCCACAACACATCTTAGATGCGCTGCAGGTTCGTTCGTTCTTCTTTTTCCCCCTTTGATATTTCTCTCACCAACTCTCGTTCGTAGATGCTGGGCTTTGAGGAGTACTTGGAGGAGGTGCGGAGCGTATCAAAAGAAGTAGAAAACATGGTTTGTACTCGCCCATTCTTTCTCTCTCTCTCTCTCTCTCTCTCTCTCTGGTTTTGCGAACCAGTAAGAAAACTGTGTTTGCTAACGGTAACATTACAGGAAAAGCCGAAGAAGATCCGGAAAAGTTTGGAGTCCTCTGGCCTGTCCCAAGAAGAATTGCTTCGAGAACAGCAAGAGCTGTTCGCAAGAGCGCGGAGTGCTTTGAACAGCAGCCGAGAGGCGGAGAATAGGCAAAAACAACAGACAAACAGTTGAATGCGGTTTTTTTTTTGTTTTGTTCTTCTCTGATATTTTTACCACTACAACCCGTTAGTCCAACAAGCGTAGCCAACCTACTTCCTATTCTACCTTTGCTACTTTCTTTTCAACCCTCCTCCTCTTCCGCCACGGGCGCACTACTCACAGGCCTCCAACCAACGGGTCACCACGTCTTGACAAAAAAAAAAAGATTTTTTTAAAAAAGCAAAAGATACGCAGAAGCGAACCATGTAACGGCCATTTTCCCGCTTTCGGCTTCGTTGCCGCAATCGGAAAAAAAAGAAGATTTTTAATTCTTGGTTTTTTGTGGCACAGAGGAAAGGAGGAGGATTTTTTTTTGTGGACAGAGCAACAAAACCACAAAAAATAACGTTAAGGTCCTCCCTTGTGGTTCTTTTTTTTCGCCCTCTTTTTTTTCTTTCCTTCTCTTTTTCTCTCTCTCTCTCTCTCTTCCTCTTCTTTTTTTTTTTTTTTTTTTTTTGGTGGCTGGGCTTTGGGTGTGGGTTGGCTCTTTGAGAGAGGAGGACATGGCGCTAGACCCTGGTTTTTTCTCCAAGTTCAAACTGGCACCTCCCTCAGCGGCTGCAACCGAAGAAGACTGGACAAAGGTAAGCTTTTGTAGCGTTTTTTTTATCTGGATGCTACCACTACTCTCTTTTATATGCGACGGTGACTCCGATTTTTTTTTTTGTTATTGGAGTAGGAAAGGATTGATACTTTTTTATTTGTTTTTTTTATTTATTTATTTTTGTGAAGGTCATTGGCGCATCGGCCGATGTACTCCCTCTCAATCATTCCTTTCCGGAATATCGCGTCCGAATATCTGCCATTCGCTTTCCATCACTATCACACCACATCTTTTCTCCTCCATTCCCCATCGCTTCTTCCTTCTCTTCTTTTTTTTTTTTTGATGAACCCGTTTTCCTTGTGCTGGTTCACTTATCTTCACACACGGAGATGGGTGAGGTTTCCTGGGTCAAATCCATTCCGGATGTGACGCTAACATCAAGAGACAGCTCTGTGGCCTAGCATCTCTCACTCATCCGTGTAACCCCAATCACCAATTTGCCCGTTTTTAGTGCGAGGTGCACTGCAACTGGTTTTCTAGTTAGGAAAGTGCAAGCTTTCCTTCCGCAATTCTTTTTCGAATTTTTCTTTCTCTGCCCACGCCTCTTTCCCCTTTCATTTTTGCCTTTCATTGTGCTCCTTTCATACTTTATTTTTTTTTTGCCCCTTCAACCTTTCCTCGAACCTCATGTGCTTTCTTTCCCGTGTTGCCTCCGTTCAGTTAACACATATGGTTTTCTTGCACACAATCATATAACAGATCATGGTAAAGGCAAGTCAGGTACTGGAAGGCGCCCACAGCGCGATGATGAACGGCCTATCGCAGGAGGATCATCTGCGCATGATTGAAACCGCAGGAGAGATGGAGAATTTGATAGTGGCCAAGCGCAACACACCTGTGTGCCAGGAATGCGGTGCGTTTATTTTCGCTTTTTTTTTTTATTCGCTCCGTCGTCATCAACTTGCCGATGACTGACTGACGGATTAATCCGTCGCGTTTCGTTTTTTTTCCTTTAAACCAATCCGTCTACAAACAGGGACAACTGAGACTCCAGAGTGGCGCAACGGCGCCCGAGGTCCACGCACGTACGCCGTTTACATCTTTTCATTGTAGTTTGTGTTTTTTTTAGATCTTGCTGATCTCTTCCCTTGTTGTAACAAAACGCAATCAAACGATCTCAGGCTTTGTAATGCGTGTGGGCTCCGTTATGCAAAGAAAGTACGGGAAGCAAAAAGAAGGAAAAAGAAAAAGAAAACAAGAGAGAGCGTTTCCAACACTACCGCAGCGTCACCAGTGGAAGGAAGCGGAGCCACACAACCAACACAACAACACGAAGATATGGTTATAGCGGGGAGAACACGGAAACGGAGGGGCAGAGGTAGACGGAAAAGCAGTTTTAGCAAATCGAAAGGAAAAGACATCGCAGAGGACGAAGGTGAGGGCGAAGAGGTAGAGGAAGAAGAGGAAGGAGACGAGGACCACAACGACGAACAAACTTCACAAGATGACGAGCTAAAGCGGAGGCAGTTTGAGGTATTACGGCAACGGGTGGAACCTTGTGCGATTACCGATGAAGAGGAGGAAGAGCCATGCGAACGGACAGAGCAGCGAAGCGTTCAAACCACTAACAATAACAGCAGCAAAGGTGCCATCGATTTTCTCTTAAACTGATGGGAACGAAGGAGACACCAGCGTAGTAGGTCCTTTTTTTTTTGTGGGAAGTGAAGGAGGATTTTTGTGACAGTCGCGAATTGGTCTTACTCGTGATGATTATTTTTGTTTTGTGCTTTGCTTAAAGCAACTCCACAAACAATTTTGTTTTCTTGTTTTGTTTTGTTTTTTTCTTTGTTTTTAAATTAAGGTTAATTTTTTTTCCTCGAAGCGACGCTTATAATGTGACCATAAAAGGAACGCTATCCTATCCTTATCGAAAAAGGCAAGGGGTCAGGTCTGTGCAGGAGAGGGAGAGAGAGGGAGAGGGAGAACAAGGGGCAAGGCTGGAAAGAGAGAGAAAGTTTGTGGTGACCCTGTCTCGCTCACTGGTAAGCCCAACTATGGCCGTTTGTGCAGCCTGCATCGTGTGCATTAAGACGGTATGTCTTATTAGGCAAAAAGCTTAGGCCGGTTTAGTCTGAGCTATGGAACAGGTTTTCTGCTGGGACCAGCGGTGGGTGGTACTCTTAGTGTGCGGGTAGGTTACCACGCGGTGGCCGCCCTGGCTGCCTTTGAGTCGCTCTGGGTATTCTTCCTCACTCTTCGCTACCTCCCTCCGTTGGCGGGTGGTAGCCCATTCTACAAAAGGACTGTTGGCCAGAATAGCTATCAACCCCAAATGGCTCAGTAAAAAGCCACACATTATGATAGAGTCTTTGCTCTCTCTCATTATGCAGCATTGGAGGAACTACCATGTACACTGTCACGACCAGCATCCTCACCAAATCTGTCAAACGGTCTAACACCGGTGCGTTCTTACAAGCTCTCCTTCTCACTTTTGTTTCCTTGGCCATTTCTGGCTTACTCTCGTTCTGTTGATTATTTTTTTAGGAACGTTATTAGGCGCGTATCACGCCACACGAAGCGGATGCAATCGGTTCTGTAATAGTAGCCTATTTACTAACATACACAGGGCGTGCCGGGATAGCCTATTTCGGTGCAGCATCGGCCTTTCTGGCGCTTTGCGTAGCGGCAGTCTGGTAGTCCTATTGTAACAGCTCCTCCCCTCCTTTCTTCTTTCTTTTTTCCTCGTTCAACTCTTCTATACAGAATAATAATAATAATAATAATAAGCTGCAGCGTGCAACAGAACAGTGATGCTGTCCTTCCGCACAACCAAGAATATCTCCAAAAGGCAGCTATCTACCACGCGACCTGCCGCCACCTTCATTCTTCTTCTCATAATCCTCTTCGTCGGAAGAAGTCAACAGGTCGAGCTCTACGTCCACCATTCGTTGCGAGGTGGAGGAAGGCCTAGCTTCCTCCTCATCCTCCATGGCCGTTGCTAAGTCTATCCGGTTCGACGATGACATATTTGTAAACTTTTGCTGTTGGCTGCAGGCGACTTAGAAGGTTAGGAGATGCACAAAGAGAGGAAGACAGAAAGAGAAAGAGAGCAATAAGTACAAAAACTAACTTTTTGATAAGGATGAGTAGCCGCAAGAACTGAAGGCTGTTCCGAAGGCCCACCAGGAAAACGGAGAGCACGTCCTCGATCTCCTCCGTCTTGGAGGGGCCTTGGATGTAGAAAAAGAGCGAGGCCACGCAGACGATGGTCACAAACACATCAAATAGGTTGGCGTACGAGCGGAAAAAGCTTTTGCCCTGCACGATGGCCTTGGCCGTGACCTCCCCCAACAACGTCACGTTGATCAGCACTTCCAGGCTGATGAACAACCAATGCGTTGGACTTTGTGACGAGGTTACCCGAGTAAAAGAAAATAAAACAAAATAAAAAGAAACAAAAGAAGAAAACAACATACAGGAAGGAAAGGAAGTAAGGAAGGAAAAATAAGGATACTACCACTCTTCGCTGGTGATAATCTGATCGGAAGATGAAGAAGAGCAACAAAAAAAAAGGTGAGGAGTAAGAAAAAAAAGGTATTAAGCGATTAAATCAAACCTACCCATATGATCAGACCAATGTTGAGAACTATCATGAGCAAGTAGAAGATTGAACAAAACGTGGATTGAAGGAGACGAGCAAGAAAGTTGGAAAGGCGCGTGCAGAAAGGTAGCGGTTGGTGAAGCACCGCCCAGTCGTCGAAGCTATCCGTACTTGCTCCTAACCCCAACTCAGATTCTCGAGTTGTTGCGGAGGAACGTCCGTTACGTTGTTCCTCTTGGTCTGCTTCCTCCTCCTCCTCCTCGTTTTCTTCCTCAGAGTCGGTGTTGTCTTCAAATCGTACCCGTGACCCCATTGTGTGTGTATGTGGTTGGGCCCTGTTGGTTTCGTCCGTCCTTCCCAATGTGGTGGTGCGCCTCCTTTGGTGATTTGTTTTGGTTTCAGGTGGGTTCATGTCGTCTCGGATTTTCCCATGACGACACGGTCACACTTCCCCACATCCTTTCACCAAAAACAGGGAGTAACGCAAAGAACAACGCGCATGGAGGGAGACAAGTGGCTGGAGGAAAGAGACCTGTGGAGCAAGCAACAATGCCTCTCATCGGAGGAATATGAAGAGTCAGAGGGGTCGGCGGGATCGGAGAGGTTTGAGGATGCGTTGGACATACGCGACAGCGACGAACATGCGCTGTTCAGCCGGCTGAAACGGCACAGCAGGGAGAAAGTCAAAGAGAAGGAGGGAGAGGGGGGCTCCTCGAGCGGAGGGCCTTCTATAACCACCGTGCCACGCTTTGTGGTGGACCTCGACCTCCCTCCAGCACAGCGGTGGCACGAGATCGCCCACCATTACAAATCCGACTTTAAAGGTTCGTGGTTGAAACATTTCTGGTTTATTCTCCGCTCTCTCTCTCTCTCTCTCTCTCTCTCTCTCTCTCTCTCCTTCTCTCTCTCTCTCTCTCTCTCTCCTTCATTAGTCTTTCATTGTTTCTCAACCAAATATACCTTCAAACAAATAGGTCTGCGACAGATCTTGGAGGAGGAAATAGCAGAAATGCTTGGCGGGAAGAAGAAGGCCTCGCTCCTGGAAAAACTAGCTGGGTTGGTGCTTGGAGCAGCTGCCAAGGCCGGTGCTGTCTATTACGGCAAGGAGCTTAAAGGTTTGGCGCAGGCCTGCGAGCTGCCCTTGGGCCTCTTGGTCTTGATGCAGCTGGTCTACGAGGCGGCAGCGGCCTGCACCTCCGTCATCGTCAACGACGACAACGGCGTGCCTATTCACATACGCACCATGGATTGGGGAATGGACTACTTGAAGCCACTCACCCTTGAGCTTGAATTCAAGAAGGGCGGCCGTACTCTGTTTATGGCCACTAGCTGGGCTGGCTATGTTGGTGTTCTTACGGGTTTGGCTCATCTTGTTCTCATCGTGCTGTTGCTTCTGTAGCATCTTAAAAACCAGAACCTAATGTTTAAACACAGGAATGAGGCCCAACGGTTACTCTGTCTCTGTTAACTTCAGGGTGACAGGGGAGGGATACCTGCTCAACTTCAAGAAAGCGATGACCTACTCATGGCCGATTGGCTTTTTGGTGAGGGAAGTGCTGGAAAGTACGAGCAACTTCCACAAAGCGGTGGGTTACCTCTCAGCATCTAAACTCATCGCTCCTGTTTACTTTTCGGTCGCAGGAACTAAGGTATTTATGTGTCCTTGTTAATGCTGCTTGCCAACCTACTGAATACCTTTTTATGTTTCTTGTTGCAGACGAATGAAGGTGTTGTATTGACAAGGCGTCGAGATACGGAGGATCAGCGATGGACGATGGAAGAACATGGACCCTGTGTACAGACCAATGAGGAGTGGTTCTCTTCCGAAACAGAGGACGAAAACACCATCCTCTATTCTCTAAGGTCTTTTCCTACTCTCGCTCTCTCTCTCTCATTCAAAACCTGTTATTGATGTTTTACCCTTTCTGATTGAGAGCAGGCGAAGACAGTTAGCACAGACTTTGCTATCGCTAATGCAGCGCAAGACAGAGGAGAACATGTGGGCGATGATGTCCCGCTTTCCCATTTTAAATGGCTGTACTTTATCAGGAACATTTATGTGCCCTTGTACTGGCAGTTTTCACACACGATTACCACAAGAGGACGCCGCTGTGGGCTTCATGTACCAGCTCTCTCTCTCTCTCTCTCTCTCTGTGGCTACAGTAAATTCTGGCTCATCCAAGTAATTCTCATGCATAAGGCCATCTGAGGAGGAGGTGTTGCCAGAGGGTGGAGCTAAGAGATTACAGTGTACAAATTGCAACAAGCTGTTGATACAAGAATGGAACGTGAAGGGAGATTGCGCTCATACCGGCAAGTGGCATGCCACAGTTTGTTCTCCTCTCTCTCTCTCTCTCTCTCTCTCTCTCTCTCTCTCTTCAGCCTCTTCTCATGGCTGTTTCTGGCATCAACAAGTTTGGTGATTGCAGTGTGCTGAAATGTGGCTTTGGTCTGAACAAGAAGATCGGTTATCAGCACTGGTCGTGCTGCTTTTCCACTAGCAAGCAATCCACCTGCCCCAAGAGCGATTTGCACGCCTTCTCCGACTGATTGGGTACACTTTGTTTAGCTGCCCTTATGAACCCAGTGCCAATTGTTTTTTAAAAAAAATAATATGGAGACCTATTTTTCCCAGACCCCCCTGGGTTGTTATTCTCTTGTTCCTCAAAGGGCAAAAGCCCCATCTCTTAATAAGGCACTAGCGCAAAAGACGTATCCCAGCGAGCTAGTTACTCAACGGTGAATGTCTCACTCTATCTGCCAACAGAACACGTCGCACAACACAGGCGCTATTTCAAATGAGGGGTCAGGCGACCGTGGAGTTTCCTTTTTGGCCCTTTATTTATTTATTTACATGCATCGAATGATCAACAGGAACACCCAAGCCAAGCAAGCGGTGGGTGGTGCTTGGGCGCAAGTAGGAGTAGCCGCGCGTCTGCTACTTTTTTTTTTTTGTTGTTGCAAAAAAAACACACACAAGCGGCAAGAGAGAGAGAGAGAGAGAGAGAGAGAGAGAGAGAGAGAGAGAGAGTTGAAAGACTTGGGCTTTTTTTTTTGTCAGAGTGATAAAGAGTGAAAGAAAGAACCATAGTGTGTCAAAAACAAAGGCTTTTTTTTGAGTTGAGGAGGGGTGACCAAGAAGAAGAAGAAGAAGGAAAGAAAACTCCGAGTGCAGATGACGAGCTCTTGTTTGCATAGACGTTTGCCAAGGCCAAAGAGCCTCATTGAACTGTGCCTCAAATATGTGGCCTACAACCTCAACAAGTTCACCAAGATTGTGCTGCCTGATGAGCTCACCCTGCGTCTTCTCCAACTGCTGATCGAGGGCAAGCAGCTCAACGACCACACTTTGCTCCCATTTCTTCATTCCAACCTGCGGAGATTGGACATAAGGTACATTTATTTAAAAGATGATTGCTCTTATGTTAACACTCCAAAAGTGGATGTCAGGACGTGAACATAGGGCGGATAGCAAAGTCATGCAGCAACCTTAGGGTGCTCTCCCTGCGAGGCTGCCTTGTCATCAACGATGTGGGCATGCTCGAAGTAGCGAAAAGCTCTCCCACGTTACAAACGTTAAATCTGAGTTTCAACAAAAAGATCAGCGACTCTGGTATACAGCAAATCACTCAAGTGCGTGCATCTTTTGCATTTGTTTATTTGTTGGTGTATTATATTAACACATTCGTTTGTTTGTTGGGACGCAGGTGTGTACTCAGTTGGTGGAACTAGACTTGTCATGGTGCAACAAACTCACCGATCGAACTTTGTTTCATCTGGCAAAGAACTGCAAGCATCTTCGCTTTCTTAATTGCAGCAACGTTCGGTTTTTTACAGGTTTGCTTCTTCTTTCTTCTTCTTCCTTCTCTTTCTCTAATCAACAATGCCACAGGAAAGGGTATAAAAGAGCTTGGAGAAGGATGTAAACAGTTGGAATTTTTGGAATTAAAAGGCTGTGCAAGAATAGAGAGTATAGAGCTGACTTCCTCACGATTGAAGCTGCTCAACTTGGGAGGCTGCTCGAAGATCTTGGCCGACTCTGTACAGAATATTAACTGCCCTTCCCTTAGGCACCTAAATCTTAGCAACTGCAAGCGCCTTACAGGTATCTCCACCTCTCTCCCTCTTTTACAACCATCCATGCTTACGGTGTTATTCTTTGGCTCCATTGTTGCTGCGGCTCTCCCCTCTCTCTCTCTCTCTCTCTCTCTCTCTCTCATTCTTGCCACAGATGCTGCCTTTGAAAGCGCGAAAGATACAAACGGGGTGGCACGATTTCCCCAGTTAGAGGAACTGGACGTTTCTTATTGCAACCTCAGCAGCAAGCTTTTCGTTAGCAACAGCTTGCGGGTACTTCACCTAAACGGCTGCACAGCCTTAAAGGAAGACATATTCCGGTTGGTGGGGGAGAATTGCCAGCTTCTAACCACTATCAACCTCTCGGGCTGCACATCAGTGACGGACGAGTGCATCTGGCATCTGACAAAAGGTTGCAGCAAGCTATTGAATGTGAACCTTAGCCGGTGTTGCCTCATCAGCGATGCCTCCATTAAAAAAGTGGCTACGAATTGGGCGCTGCTCCATACGATCGATCTAAGCTGGTGCCCTCGACTGACGGACTTGGCAATGGAGTACCTCTGGAAGGGCTGCTACTTCATTGACTCGATCAAGATATTCGGTCTACCAAACGTTTCCAGCAATGCTGTCTACATTATGAAACAAAACCTCCCAAACGCCACTGTTCAATGCGTCACTAGTGATCGTGATTGGTGCATGTTCGAGGCTCTTTCTTGACCATATTTTATTCCTTGTTTAAACCTGTAAGCCCGCAGGAGTAGACATAACCAAGATTACACGTCACGCTTTTCCCCTTTGCCTCTGTGGGAAAAATACATGACTCCTCAATGTTTATGTCTACCTTGCGGGGCTACAGTTTAAACCTCATAAACATTCGTTTCCATAAATATTTACTGAAAGAAGTGGGCCTTGCACAGCACTGTATTTGAGAAACAGGATGTGTGACGTCCGGCTCACAAGAAGAAGCGGCGGCGGCTTGTCTCCAATTCTTTCTGTATAGTTTTTTGAAGGAAAAGGAGAGCAAGGAAAGATAAGTTTGCTGCACACGCCGCTACATAAAGCAGAAGAACAAACCTTGTAGACCCACTCAAACTTGCCAAAGACTGGATCAAACGTTCCATGCTGCAGACTGCGAAGTTTGAGAGTAAAACGAGGCCCAATTTCCTGCAATCTCACTTTTTTCTCACCTTGGTAGATATATCTTCATCCTGAAAGTCAGAAGGAGTGCTCGAAAAACAGAAAAAGCAGGGCACAAACCTATGGAAACGGAAGAATATAAAGTCTCGCTGATTGTGGAATGTAGCTACAGAGCGGCCCTTAAAGTCGGGAGTAGAGGGGAAGAGAGAACCTAGCATGCGTCCTACAGTGTGGCCCAAGCGGGTGTTGAAGTTGTTCAGAATGAGTTCTGGCTTATGGTCACCTGGCCGAGCATGACCACTGATCTTCCTTCGTGGGACCACGCTGGTCAGTTTAAACATAGCAGTGGGTCCCTCTGGCAGATGCACTAGCAATAACGCGTCTTATGTGGAAGGCACACCACAGAGTCAGATTATAAAGGTTGGACACTTTCGGAGCAAGGTCGTTACGTACTCATTTTTTTTGAATTCTCATTTATGACAATCAAATCGGTGAAGTCTCTGCGCTTGGCAAATTCGACAATTTGCTTTATTTCGTAGGTTCCTGTTGGGTGAAGAAGAGGTTAGGTATCCAAACGGGCTTGGCATCAATGGTGAAGAGCAGACGAAGATACCCCGCTTATAGAAGTGTGCTTCAGGAAGTACCGTCATGAGATCTTCCTTGATGAACTTGTAAATGGACTGTACATACCAAGTTAACTTCCACCATTAAAAACAAGAACAAGAACAAAAACAAAAACAAAAGCAAAAACAAAACAAAAACAAAAACAAAAACAAAAACAAAAACAAAAACAAAAACAAAAACAAAAACAAAAACAAAAACAAAAACAAAAACAAAAACAAAAACAAAAACGAGCGTGGAAGAAGAGACGTACTGCAGAGGGTTTGATGGAGGTTGTGATCAAAATCTTAGGTTCTTTAGCGCCATTAAAATGTTCGGCAAACTCGTCTATTGCCTCGTCTTCGAGGACCTCTTGGTCTTCAGGTCGAACAATCGTTTCATCGAACTCTCTAGTGTTATCTTGCGTCTTAGGTTCTTGTTTCGGTGGGGCCTGCATTTGGATGAAAGATAAATTAAGAGAGAGAGAGAGAGAGAGAGAGAGAGAGAAACGACGAGGAAGATGACTTACATCGTCTCCGAGAAGCTCTCGTTGCTTTTGCTTTTGCTTGCGTTCCTTTCGTTTAAGTTTTTTCTTTTCGTGTAGAACCTTACGATAAACCTCAGCCCGTTTTACTTTGTTTTTGATGTCGGAAGGTCTCTTCTTGAAGCCAGGAGGCAAGCCCGTTTTTCCCAAAGCACTCGAAGTTAGTGTGTCCTCGCTGTCGCCAGTCTGTTCTGGTTCGTCGTTCAGTTTTCTTTTCTTGTTTTTGCCGCGACCTTGCTTTCCGCTTTGTAGCATGTCGAGTTCCTCGGTCTTGAGGTAGGTGGTTTGCGGCTCGTCTTCTCTGCCGGGCATTTCTGATTCTTCAAATTCTAGAGCGTCACTTGGCTGTTCACCCCATTGGTTTTTCTCTTTCTCCGCCTCACGTTTTTCCGAATTCTTTCGCTTGTGCCCTCGCTTCGTTCCCCTTTTTTTGTGGGCGGGCTTGCTGTTCCTCTCCATCTTGCTCTCTTCCTTCTTTTTTCTTTGCTTCTTTGGGCCACGACGTCACGAGGATTCATCTTTGTGGCCTTCCGTATTGGTCAACTGCTGGAGAAAATCTGCAGATAACAAAATAAAATGAAAAGCACATTTTACCCTTTGCAATCAAGTTTTTCCAAATTTCTGAGTTTCTCACATAAAACAAGTATTTTATTTTGGAAAAACTTGAATGACCAGAGTAATACTTGGAAGACACACAGTGTTAATAGAGAATTTACCTTGTAGATCAAGAAAGGGATCACACATTAGCAACTCTGGGTTTATTCACAGGAAAAGAAGTGTGAACCATAGTATGTGCTTTTGTTAGAAAACCAACCATTTCTTTCATTATGACTTCCTGTCAACACTCTCCTCAATACCTCCACATTTTCTCACCCTTTTTATTTTCCTCTTTTCCTTGCAACACATTCAAAGCACACACTTTGGTTCACACCCCTTTTCTTGTGAATAAACCCAGAGTCACTTATGTGCTGTCCCTTTCTTGATCCACAGGGTTATTCCCCATCAACACTTTGAATATGTCACTAGGAAAAAGGGAAAATAAAAGGAAAAAGAAAATTTGGAATATCTAAAAAAGTGTTGATAGGAGGTAATAATGAAAAGAATTGTTGGTTGTCCAATAGGTTACTAGAAATCACCACCAAGTTCTTAGCAGTGTATTTTCCTTGGGTTGCTGGACTTTTAAATAAAAGGAGTAGTGTGATAAGGCCGGTAGGAGAACAACCTAACGGACACCAACTCAATGGGTAGGAAAAAGCCTCTTAATAGAATGAATAGAAGAGACACATATACAAGGAGAGATAGAGATAGGTATTATGGGAGAGTGGTAAAACAGTAGTTTGATATTTATTTATTTTAATATTGTTATAAATTTTTTGTATTATTTTTGACAAGGGAACAAGAGTGTGGTGTGAACAAAACAAAAACTAACTAACTAAAAGAAAGAGAAAAGGAAGCAATGGAATTAAAGGAAGAAGCTTTGATGTAGCAGCAAGCAATTGGTCCATGTCATAAATGTTGACAAGAAGGAAAAAGAAAGGGGCTGTTGTAAAATAAGAACGGGAATGATAGTGGAGACAAAGTAAGTACGAGACCCGAACTTAATTTACTAAAAGAATACAAGTAGAGTATTTTGTTGTAAGTTGTCCCGAGAGGAAAGAAGAAGAAACAAGGAGAGGCGGTATTTAAACTAGAAGAAAGATCCATAAAAGAACAAAGCATAAAATGGAAAAGAGAGAGAAAAGGAAACATCAAGAAAGGAGAAGGGGAAGATGAGAGGTTTCCTCAGGTCGACGGCAGAAGGAGAACTCGGCAGAAAGAAGAGCTACTATGTTGGAGTTTTCCAACATCACCCCCTTTTCGAACGAAGCTTCTTCCAATAGGCGTTGACAGGTCGAAGGTCATCAAAGTTCTTCACTGGAATCCAGAGGTCGTACTTGGGAGAATAACCTTTCCATCTGACCTTGTATTCCCGGCGATTGGCGGGTCCACGATGGTCCAGCACCTTGCTAACTTCGTAGGACTTGGAGGAGTCGTCATCATCATCATCGGACTCAGAATTAACATCGTCAGATCCATCGGGGTTGGCTTGAGATTCCATATCGGTCTTATCAGGAAGAACTGGAATAGAGGATAGAGGTATCGAGGAACCAGAGGGAAGAGGGGGAACTAGCTTGAGAAGAGAAGGAGGGATACGATCTTCCAACTCGTTGCCAGTAACGTCCACTAGTATGTAGGCACCACTCTTGGTTCTGCGTTTGATGGAGAAAGGGCCGAGATACTTCGGATCCATCTTGGAGGTGGCAGCAGAATGACGAAGCATAACGGTGTCACCTGGCTTGAATTCCACCAAGGAAACAGAAGAGTCATGCGCTACAGACACGATCTGGTTGTAGAGGTCGGTAGCATCAGAAGCAGCAGGCCAGACAACAGAATGCAACTTGGCAATCTGTGCAAGGCGGTCAGCCTCTGGAATGGGATCGGATTCCACGTTGGAATAGTCACTTGGAAGGTTGACAGGGCGTCCAAGAAAGAGCTCAAAAGGCGTCGATTTATGCCTGGAAGTCAGCCTTTGATTGATCGCGAATTGGGCAGCCGGAAGGAAGGTGGACCAGTGGCTCCAATCAGAAGAGACCAGCTTCATAAGGGCAGACTTAGCAAGCTTGACATGGGCCTCAGCAGCACCATTGGCTCGCGGGTGATAGGCGGCAATAAATCTATGGTCAAAGCCAGAAATAGCTTTGATATTAGCCATGGTTTCGTTGACGAACTCAGAGCCGTTGTCAGACTGTACAATCTTGGGAAAGCCAAAATCGCATATGACCCCGTAGAAGGCACTGGCGGTAGCAGCCGCTGTCCTGTTAACCAAGGGGCGGAGAAGGGTGAACCTGGTGGCAATGTCGGTGACCACCAAAACATAACAGAAGCCAGATTCATCGGTGGCGAGTGGACCAAACAGGTCCAGGGCAACGTGTTCAAAGGGAAAAGTGGCAGAGATGGTTTTCAGAGGATGAAAACCATGCTTGGCAACATTGAAACGAAGACAGGCATCGCACGAACGGGTAGTAGCAAAGCAATCAGCCCGAAGGGAAGGCCAGAAGAAACCTTCGTTCCATACCTTGTTGAAGAGATTGGCAGCACCTTCATGGCCAGCGAGGTGGAGGCGAGAGAGTAGCTCCTGTTGCTCCTCCACGGAAGAGGGGGCCGTTTTGTCCAAGAACAGCTTGATGTAGCGGACGAGTTCTCTTGACGGAGCAATTGGAGGATGCTGAGAGGCATCAAGCACGGACAAGGAAGGAACTCTTGGAACGTTGCGTTGCTTCTTTACTGGAGCCAAGGTTTTGACGTCGTTTGGAACTACTGGCGGAGCCAGCCCATCTTCCTCCCAAAAGTTGGGCGGGTAGAGGCGGGAAAGCGCATCTTCCAAAACCATCTGGACGCCAGGCCGGTGGATGATGTCGATTCTTGGCTTCCGTATCGCCAGCTCGCTAGATTTGGTCTGGAGCTTCATGCAGCTTCTAATCTTTGGGCCTCATCAGATCAAGCTCACCTTCACCTGGCGCGGGCGTCGCTTCTGCTTTCGTGGAGCTCCCTTTGGGGTGAAGATTGTTCCGGCCACTATGCAACGTCTCCTTGCCGCCGTGCTCAAGGACCTCGCTGATTGCGCCGCACACTACATTGACGATTGCCTCGTCTTTTCCCGCTCTGCCTCTATAGATGAGCATGTTGAAAAGCTACGCTTGGTATTACGTGCCATCAACGACGCTAGTCTCCGTCTCCGTATCGAGAAGTGCCATTTTGGCTTCTCACGACTCCGACTGGTTGGGTACATTGTCTCCAGCGAAGGCTATGCTCCTGATCTGGACAAGCTTTCAGCCTTCAACAGCCTTCCTGTACCTACTACCGGCAAGCAACTTCAGTCTTATCTGGGCTTTGTCAACTTCCTGCGCGGCTTTGTGCCCTTGTATTCTCGCTTAACGGCTCCGCTAGACGCCCTACGCAACGTTCCAGATGTGCGACCCTTTTGGAATAAGAACTGCGATGAAGCTATCAGCGCCCTTCGCCGAATCCTTAGCTCACCTCCGGTTCTGAGCAAGCCGGACCCCAGTCTTCCCTTTCTTGTTGGTACCGATGCTTCCCAGTATGGCGTTGGTGCTGTGCTCTATCAAGAGTCTACTGATGGTATTCGCCGTTATATCGCCTTTGCCAGTCGTGCCCTCAACGCTGCTCAGCGCAACTACCCTGCCACAAAACGTGAACTTCTTGCTGTGGTCTTCGCCCTCCACCAGTTCCGCTGTTGGCTGTGGGGCCGCCACTTTGGTGACATAGATGTTAACGAAAACAGTTCGAATGGGCGAATTCCACGCAAGAGCTAGTTCTGCTTTCCTCCTTAGCAGGCGGGCAAGAGCAGCTTCGGAACTGTTTTCGTTAACATCTATGTCACCAAAGCTTGGCGAACCGTCCTCCTTCTCGGTGGGTGTACTGGAAGTAGGAAGGTTAGACATTGTAGAGAGGCTTACCAAAAATAAAATATAACTCCTATAAGCGTGAGCAAAGGTTGATATGATACACCGGGTTGATGTCTCAGTAGCTGAATCCACAGCGTGTCTCAGATAAGTTCTGAGTAGGAAGGGCTTGAAATAAGCGCCAAAAACGCAACGAATAGCGAAGTGACCTTAGCAATAAGCCAAGGAGCGTACTATACGAGGGAGTTGAAGAATGACTCGAGTAGAGTGAGACTCGGTAGATATGCAGTAAATCGGAACGAGTCGTAAAAAAAAAATGTTGTAAAATAAGAACGGGAATGATAGCGGAGACAAAGTAAGTACGAGACCCGAACTTAATTTACTAAAAGAATACAAGTAGAGTATTTTGTTGTAAGTTGTCCCGAAGGTTCCACCTCCACGGGTGCAGTCGCACCAAAGGCGGTGAAACCTCTTCCCGTCGCGTTCTCTTCCAAACGTTTTCCGCTTCGCTCTGCCACCGTGGCTGGCTCCTCTTCCGAGTGTGGTTTCACTGAACCCTCAAACAACCCAGGAAGCAAGGAAAAATATCCAAAGCTCCCCCAAAACCTTCCTACCTTCGATCCGAAGACCAAAGGAAAAGATAATCCGCTTATCTTTTCAGAGCGCTTACACTTCGCCCTTAGCGGCACGTCTTGCCCGGAAAACCTCTGGCATTATGCCTTGATTTCCCAGATCAAGGATCCGTTGGCTCAGCACTGGGCTATCCAGAACCTTCGTCACCCAGAATGGCCTTGGGATAGGCTCATAGCCACTTTCCACGACCACTTTGGCAGCAGGAACCTGCAGAACGCGCTGCATACAGAGTTCTGCCACTTTTCCTTCAAACCTGGAGAGTCTGTTCGAGAATTCTCAGAGCGCTTCCAAGAGCTCATTGACCAGATGACCTGTCCGCCTCAGCTCGAAGATATTCTTGCCGTTCTCCGAAACGCTCTTCCTGAAGAACTTGTCTCAGGATTTATTTCTTCTTGCATCGCCAACCCCCCTACTTCTCTGGTCGACGCCATTGGCATTGCCTTGGAACACGAATCCGCCTTGGACGCTCGTAGTAAGAGAAAGTCCTCGAGAGTTTCCCCCCCGAGCAACTCAAGCAACAACAAAGGGGCCAAGAACAGCAAACCTTGGTGCTCTTTTCACCGTACACATGGTCATTTGGACAAGGACTGCCGAGTCCTCTCCAAGAAAAAGAGTGATGGATCCTCCTCCTCCTCTTCCTCTGCCCCTGCTACTTCTTCTGGTGCTCCTCAGCGACCAGCTGGCGTCTGCTATAAGTGTGGCAAGGCCGGACATATGGCTAATCGTTGCCCTACTCGTGGCACTTTGGCTAAGCCTCCTGCTTCTTCGCTTAACAGCATGCAGTCCCCTGCAACTGTTGCTTCTTTGGCTCCTCCTTCTGGTAGTGCAGCCTCCCCTTCTCCCCCTCCGGTTGCTCCTTCTTTAAACAACATAGAAGAGAATCCCTTTCAAGAGTTTGAGCAAGCCGCAGCAGAGCTGTTTATGCTCGGTCTTGACGATCACAAAGCTCCTGCCTCCGATAACCCCTCTTCTGCTCCTATTGCTGCTCCTATTATGGTTCCGGCAACCTTGAACAAGCAAAGAGTCATGGCCCTACTTGACACTGGTGCCTCCTCTTCCTTTGTGGATCCTTCTCTCATGGAACAGTTTTGGCTTAAAACGACCAACACTCAACAGGATGTGGTTCTGGGAGATGATTCCTCTGCCGCTGTGTCTGCCATTGCCTCTCATGTTCGCGTAGTGTGTGGTACTCGGAAGTTCTTCCACAACTTCCTCGTCCTCAAGCTGTCCGGCTCCACCCAAGTGATCTTTGGCCGAGACATCCTTGACAGGATCGGTATTGGTCTGTTTGGCATTCCGGTCCGTTTTCCTGGCCCCAAGCCTTCGGTGCCAGATGACAAGAACATCGCTTCTTCTGATAAGTACGTGGAGTCTCCCTTGCCTCCAGAGCTTCAAAAGGCCATTGTAGACCGTATCAAGGACCTTCTTGAAGAAAACAGCCGTATCCCTCAAGGTCCTTCCTGTCCGCTTCCTGAGGGTACTATCCGCTTGGATACCGGTGATCACCCTCCGATATTCAAGCACCAGTATCCTATTCCGGAAGTCTGGCACTCCTCCATCAACAAGCAACTCGAAGAATGGTACTGTCACAAAGTTATTATTGATGCGCCCTCCACCAGTTCTGCTGTTGGCTGTGGGGCCGCCACTTTACCTTGTTCACAGACCACAAGGCCTTATCCTATCTCTTTACGGCCAAGCATTCTTCGTTCATGCTTAATCACTGGGCCTTTTTGCTGCTCCAGTTTGACTTCGACATCGTCCACCGGCCTGGCGTCCAGATGGTTTTGGAAGATGCGCTTTCCCGCCTCTACCCGCCCAACTTTTGGGAGGGAGATGGTCTGGCTCCGCCAGTAGTTCAGAACTCGGCAGAAAGAAGAGCTACTATGTTGGAGTTTTCCAACAGGGCAACAGAGCTAATATGTTGAGTAATTCTCAACATTTTCCTATTTTAAACCGCCTTTCTTATATTTTCTTTTAAAGTAATCAATAAACAGAAAGCATAAATATATTAAATTTCAATAATATCATTTAAATTCAACTTAGCTAAATTATTGGCAAGAGAAATAACATAATCTTTTCCTGTTGGTCCATTTTCTAACAAAATAAGCCATTTTTCAGGCAACCAAGAACTACCATGTAATGCTCCTAACATAGTACCCACTATACATCCAATTGTATCTTTAAATCAAATGTATTAATTATTATTTCTATCAATAAAACAGACAAAAAACATACCTGAGTAAGTATTCCAATTATTCACAGCAAAAATGATACAATCTATAGGTTGTTTCCACAGTTGATAAAATACTTGTATTGAAAATGCTATAATATCTATGCCTATAATATCTTCTTTTTGTTCTTCTTTGATAGTATACTTTTTTTCATCAAGTATGAATTTTAAAAGTATTTTCATAGTATCAGTTTTGGAACAGTTCCACAGCTCTTCAATGAACTCTTTAATATCAAAATCTTTCACAGAAGCTTGCACTAAAAGGGCAATAGCCTTTGCTAATACAAAAGCAGCATCAAGACCTTCAAGATGTGTGTGAGAACACAATAAAGCAGTTTTTACTGCATTCCACAGCATTTGATTGTCTGCATAACGAAAAGCAATACCAATAGAAGGAATCCTGTTTTATGTATTTAAAAAAACATTTCAGTATGATTCTCAACAAATATGTTTAAAAAAAAATCCAAACCTAACAGCACCAGAAACAGTGTGAGAGCCATCAGGGAACACACGAGTGGCAGTAGTTGTATGTGGAGCACCAAATGCTAAGGCAACCAACACACTCTCCTCTGATGGAGGGTAGCCTCTTTTTGGCTCTCCTCCCCAAAACTTCACATACGATTTTGCTATGGGTGCAATTCATTTTGAGAAGGACACTTTTGATGAAATAGAAATATGGCAGTCTTACTTGCATGAGCAGCACTGAGCCCACCACACTTGACAAGGCTTGCGGCAAGAGATAACAGGGCTTCCGTGTCATCAGTGTACATGCCTGTTTGGTGTTAAAAAACAGGAACAACAAGAACAGCAAGGAGGGAGTTACCTTGCCGGTCGCCAAGATATTCAATCAAGGCGTGTGGCCCAGGCAACAAGTCTTGCACCGGCTCTCCTCCACCTTTTTCAAGGATCTGTTGCTTGGAAAGCCCTTGCAAGGGCGCGCCCAGCGCATCCCCAACCATGCTTCCCAGCAAACAACCAACAACCTTATCCGTGGAAAACGCGGAGCTGGCCGTAGTGTCCTCCCTCTCTGCCATCCCCTTTCTTTCTTCTCTCTGCCCTTTCTTTGCCTCCAAATTAAACTTCAATAAAATAAATAAATAATTGGGAAGAAGAAGAAGAACAGAAAAGCAAAACCAAAATGGGCAACCGGCTGGGCAGAAGCACGCCCCTGCTGAGCGAGGTGGAATGGCACAGGTATGGCGGCACTCACTTTGTGGTGCTGCCTTGCCATGTGGAGCACGTCGAAGAGCCACAGCCGCAAGAGAAGGCTGAAGTGCAAGGGGCGGTTGGCCAAAGGCAGCCGCCCAACTGGCAGGCAATGGTTTCTGTGTTAAAGAGAGAAATCACTTGCCCCGCAGAGCTGAAGCAAGGTCGGTGAAAGCGTTGCTCATGCACACCTTCAACTCTGAAACCACCCCCTTCTTCAGCGTTTCGCGACATCAAGAACGGAGCGGAGGTGAACTGCCGCTTTTTCGAAGACCACTATGGGATCCAGCCAGAAGAAGCAGCAGATGATGAGAAACACGAGCGCAGAGAACGCTTCTTCCGAAGGACTTTACCGTTCATCCAGAGCATGGCTTTACGGCTCCCAGAGCTCTTTCCGTCGCCGAAAGCCATACCATTGCTGCTTCCTCAAGTGGAGGCCTCTGTTTCTTTCACGAAAGTAAACCTTCCTCACTGCAAGCCCTGACCTTTAGAAGAGAAGCTGACGCCCTCTCTTCCTGCCCTTACTTCATCATTAGGAGCAAATAGCATGTTTGATGGCTTCTTCGTTCATGTGCACGCTCTGGGCGCAACCCTCCTGGTATTCATCGCACGCTTTTCCTGACTTTGCGTTGGACAGCATTTACGCTCACTCTGGTGATGCATCTGCGGCTATACTTCAATGCATCATCCACTATTTTGATAGACTTTGCGAAGATGGAAGTAAGCCTTTCCCTTCTCTCTCTCTCTCTCTCTCTCTCTCTCTCTCTCCACTCCACTCTCACTCTCACTCTCTCTCTCTCTCTGTTGCGACGTTGAATCACTAAGCTAATGTCTTGTGCCATAGTACCGTTAGGCACTGTCAGTTACACCAGAAGAGCTTTGCAGAAGGAAAGCAAACCGGATTGGCCTTATAGCAATAAATTGGTGCAGAAGGTGACCTGCCATATAGCAGGCTATATAGAGGATTGTGCTGACTCGCTTCACGCAGACTTTGCGAATCAGTACATTGGTGGTGGTGTGCTTAGAGGAGTACGTTATCTTCGCGCTTTCTTGTTTTTGTCTAGTTTGTTGTGATTGAGGCGAAAGTGAATAGGGGGCTGTTCAGGAAGAGATCCTTTTTGCTATAAAGCCAGAGTGTTTACCATCAATGTACGTGCAGCACTGGAGAAGGCGCAGTGGTGTGGTGTCAGCTCTAACTAACCAAATGACAACAGGCTTGTTTGCGCCCGTATGGATGAGAATGAAACAATTCTTTTAGAAGGTGCTGAGCGTTACTCAACGTGTTCAGGTTATGCCCACAGCCTTGCCTTTCACAGTGATTTCAGAGACCTCTCGCCAACGTAGCTATTTGATATCTGCCCTCAAAGGTGAAAAAACATTAACCTCGTGTTACCTGTTCAGAGACTCGCGTGGGCACAAAGGCTGTCCGATCATTGCCATGGATGCTGTTGTGGCCAGAGGAAGAGGGCAATGGCAAGAGCACTTTATGCTTCGCGACCTCAACAAAGCCTATTGTGGTTGCCTTCCTTCCTCCGCAGACGCGGAGCGGAATACCTTGATGCCGTTTGCCACTGGCAACTGGGGCTGTGGAGGTTTGTCTTTGTTGATGCTGTCGTTGGTGTTACTGGTGTGATTGTCGTGGTTGCGATGCTTGTTTCGCTTGCTTGCTGATGATGGTCTTTGTGTTGCATCTATTTAAACAAAAAGCTTTTGGAGGAGACAAAGCCTTGAAGTTTTTTCAACAGGTGATGGCCGCTTCTCAGGCCGGAAGAGAAATATACTACTTTACCTTCAAGGAAAAGTATCAAGGAACTCCTTTACACCTACTTATTGCTCAGTTCTGCGACATCACCGCGGAACATCATGTTTCCCTTGGTTCTCTCTCTCTCTCTCTTTCATTTCTCAACTTGTTTCTTGTCGTTTCTGCCCATCTTTCTTCCTTTTGTGTTTGCAAAAATATGACCGTTGCTGTTGTAGGGGATCTATACGCTGTAATAAGCAAGGTTGGAAACGAGTTCTTAGACAGTACAGACGCTTTACCTGGCAATTGCTTCGAGGAACTTGCCCGCCGCTACGGTGTTGTGTTTTGTGGAAAGAAAAAGCATACAGAGGAGCCGAAAAAATCAGACGAGAGTGAACAAAGAAGAACAGAAGAACTGGAAGGAGAAGCATCAGTAACTCGAGAGGAGCCATAAAAGGAGAAGCTAAAATTTAGCTTGTGTGAGGTTATGTATATACATCACCTTCAATGGTGGTATTTATCTTGTTTTGACTTGTCAGTCTCGTACACGCCTTCATCCTGATTTTGTTGTTGTTTGACTTTGGCCGGTTCTGCCATGATGGTGTCCTTTGGTTTGTGTTGTGTGCCTCCTTTAGAATGTGCAACGCTTCCCTCGCTTTTCTTGTACTCAGTAGCAAATGCAAGCAGCTCTTGGTCTAAGCTTCGCATCTCGCTGCCGAGCTGCTCCAGCTGCAGGCTTTGTTGGTCGATAGCATTCCTCTCTTCTTTGAGCCTGCTTTCCTGCTGCTTGATGCGCCTGCCTAACTCTCTCACGCTTCTTCCTAGCTCTCCCAAGAAGAAGTCCCGGTAGCTCTCCTCGCACTTGTCTCGAACGCCGTTTTGCCATACCAGCAACTTGTAGGCGAGATTCTCCCAACGACTGCGCCAGAGCAAGTAGGAGGCCATGCCTAGCAGCACCGTCCCGTTTCCTACTGCAATGAACTCGGCTGGCGTCTCTGCAAAGAGAGCCAGTGTGGCACCCATCATCGTGGAAGCTGTTATCCAGTTCTTCGTTTGTGTCAAAGTCCTTTGTTTCAAAAAAAAACTCGTGAGAAGAAGTTGGTCCGAAACTAACAGATGAGTGAGCACCTTTGTAAGGAGTGGCGAGTGCGTTGCAATGCTACTGTAGAGGCCATCGCCACTGGCTGATCATCTGCTTATGAAATTATTAGCAAAAAAAAAAACCTATACTTAGGATTGCTAAGAAACTTAAGAGAAACCTTGTTCCAGATTAGGACCTCCTGCATAACTGGCGATGACCTGCCGCATGACGGCTTGTGAAGCTTGCCTGTCAACAACCATTGCCTCATCTTCTTGAGAATCAGCACCGCCAGGAGACACATCATCCAAACCTGCAGCAAACCTAGTGGTTCTGTTGCGATTGTCTTCGTGAAGGGCGATTTCCTCATCCACATCTGCTGCGGCTTCTTGGTTAATGTCCTGTATCTTGCGCAGTACCCGTTGCCACTCGTTGATCAAAGCTCTGTTCAACTGTTCTTCAGAGTGAGCCCATGTGTCGTTTACTGTATTCACAAAGTCATGTGTTCGAAGGACATGCCTACTCAACTCCTCTTCGAAGAGAGAGAAGTCGACAGAGGAAGAAGAAGAGGAGAAGGGGAGTGGAGATAGAGACAACAATGCTGGTTGGTTGAGCTTCTTAGATAACAGCTTGCGAGAGGGTTTGCGACCGAAATAAGTCTTGATGTTGTGCTGAATTTCATCAAGCTGCTTTAGTAATGCTGTGAAGGAAATGTTAACTCACTGTTGTTACAAGGAGGAGAGAGAGAGAGAGAGAGTACTTTTTTCATATGTAGATTGCAGGTCAACCGCTATTCGCTCTTGTTGATGAGAAAGTAGAATAATCAGTATACAGACAAGAGGAAGTAGAGAAAGAAAGAGAACCTTCAAATTGTTGTACATTCTGCTTCAAGTGACCGAGTACAGTCACATGGGTCTTATTGCGAGAGAGTTCCGCATCATATGCGCTTTTGTTTTCCGCATAGAACTTGGCAGCAATGCCAAGGCTCCCTTTCACTTTGTGAAAAAAGCGTTCATCCTCTCCCAACTTCTCTCGTATAAAAGATTGCAAGGCAGAAAACTTAGAGCGTTGCATGAGTTGTTCTGCTTTTTCTTTGTCTCCCTTGCTGGATGCTGACTGGGCTTCTTTGGCCTTTATTGGTTATGTTAGAGAGATAGAGAGCGCGAGAGATAAAATAACAGTGGAAATGTACCAGATAAGCAGAAATAGGGAATATAAGAGGATGAGAGCCTGGAAGGATGCTCTTTGCTTGGTCCGAGAGTGTGCTAACTAGTCTTTTGATATTGTGTTGTACTTGTTCCTCACTTCCACGCAAAGTATCAATCTTATTAAGGACAAACGCTACCTGCAATGCAAATAACCGTCAAAAAAAAACTGTTGAGCAAATAGTGAAAAGGAACTGTACCTTCTTACCCCACGATGCAATGGAGGCGAGAAAATCCTTCTCACTGGCCGAGAATAGCCTGTCTGCAGACAATACAAACAGAATGAGGTCCGCTTTTGGAATATACTTTTCGGTAATTTCCTGATGGCCTTGTACCACTGAATGTACTCCTGGTGTGTCCAGCAGCTCTAGCTTGTTGTCTCGAAGCCATGCGGCAGGATGGTGGATCACCAAAATGCCGCTTGCATCAGTGGTCTCACTTGGGATCTCGCCCCACCGAACAGAGGCTATTTGTGACGTTGTCACCCTGAATTTTTTGATATTTACAACGTTATTCATATCGTTCTATCTCTCTTCCTCTCTCTCTTCCTCCCTCCCTCGCTCTCCTCTCCTCTCCCTCTCTCCCCTCTCTTCACCGACTCCTGTTGAACAAAGGGAAAATGCTTACCAGACGTCTTCTTTCAGAATGGTGGCTTCAATCAGCGTATTTATAAGCGAACTCTTGCCAGCGTTGAACTCTCCTGCAATCACCACACGGAAAAATCGTTCAAGGTCATCTGCTGTCTCTCTGTTGTGGTTAAATCCATTGGTTTTGTGATTGCAACGAAGCAGGCAATATGAGCAGAACACGTTGCGTCACCTACAAGGAGAGAGAGAGAGAAGAGAGAAGAGAGAAGAGAGAAGAGAGAAGAGAGAAGAGAGAAGAGAGAAGAGAGCGTAGCTTACGCCAAAATAACGTCCCAAGGAAGGGAGGAAGGGCGCTCATAATCATGGTTAAAAGAGGCAAGCCGCCGTAGGAACGCCTCTATCTTATCCAAAAACTCTTTTTTCTGTGGGGAGAGACCCGTTGACTCTTCTCCTGTTATTGCTACTGTTTCTTCTGTTCCTGAGGCAGTGGCTGTGGTTGTGGGTTCACTGGTAACCTCGTTGAGCTGTTGTGCCAATGTGGGCGTGGGAACCGAGTGTTGAACTTGAGGAGGCGTTGGGGGAGAGGAGATGTGTGTGGAAGTGACAGAAGAGGAGGGAGCAGTAGGAGTGGAGTGATGAGGGTGAGGGTGACTGGTGCTGTGGCACAACCGTGCTGTCCCTGAGCAAGTGTTCAAGAAAAGAAAAGGGTTGCTTGTAGCTGCTAGGGCAGTTCTGTGCTTCGAAATCATGCCTGCTGTTATTATATACAACCAATGAGCTTCCAAAGAAAAAAAAACGAGAGAGAGAGAGAGAGAGAGACCTGGGTGTGGCAGTCCCCAGTACGTTGCCAAGGGAAGGCAACCGCGTTCATGGCTTCTGACCAAACGCAGCATTCTTTAAAGTAATGCCGTGTGCTGCTGCTGCAAAAAAAAAAACCGAAAACCTGTCCCAACCCCCAACTTGTGCTCTTTTGGGGGTATAGAGGTGAGATGAGCGAGCAGCAACACTGCACGTTGTTTTCTGTGGCGTAAAAAATAGGATGCGCTCACTGCATCGGCTTTGTCCCCTTCCCCCTCTAAATTCCTCCCAAATTCCGGACGGGTCTACGTGCTGTTTCGCCTCCATCCGTTTCTCATCCGGAACGGCCCCCAAAAGAAAATAAAAAAATTAACGGAGGAACGGCCAAAGCAAAAGACCTGTGTGTGCGGTGCTGCTCCCCCCCTCCCCTTTTCGCTTCGCACTTAAAGGAGGAAGCTTGCCAAGACCAAGTTGTTGCCGCGTAGTAACAAAGCATGAGCAGCCCTGCAGGAGCCGCCCCGTCAGCGGCCCAAGGGGCCACCACCACCACCACCACCACCACCACCACCACCACCACCACCACTGACCGCAAAGCGGCCAAGAAAGCCGAGAGGGAGAAGAAAAAGGCGGAGAAGGCCCAAAAGAAAGCCGAGAAGAAGGCCCAAAAGAAAAAGGGTGAGGGCGGCGCTGCCCCACCGTCGGCTTCGCAGGCCCCTGAGGAGGTGGACCCCCTGCGCTACGCTGTCTTTGGGGTGCCTTTGGCCGTTGCCGTTCAGAACTCCAAGGACGTTGGCGCGCGGGAGTACCTTCCCCTTCCCGTCAAACTTGCGATTGAATATTTGGACCAGAAGGGTAAAACACCAGCTTTCGTTCCTCTGTCTTCCTTCTTCCGCTCTTGCTGCGATGATAACCCACCGTTTTTTTCCTTCACGCCAAACAAAAAGGTTTGGATGAGGAAGGCCTCTATCGTATTCCTGGCAACCTCACCACCGTTAAGAAGTACAAAGAGGCAATGAACCGAGGTAACTGCCCCAACCTTCTTTGTATTACCACTCTTTCCTTCTCTTTTTGCTTAACTTCTTTCCCTTTGCAGGGGAAGACATCAACCTAATGGAAAACGAGCTTGACCCCAATAACGTCTCTGGGCTCCTTATCCACTTTCTGAAGGACATGCCAGAGTCGCTATTTACGGAGGAGTTGAAGGCGGACTTCAAACGCCTCTGCACGTATAAGGATCCCACCACCAAGTTCCAACACCTTCACCACCTTTGGTACCAGCTGCCTCTCATCAACCGTCAAACCATCCACTACATTGTGGAGCACATGCACCGAATTATCCAAAATACGGCCAAGAACAAGATGAACGCCTCCAACCTCAGCACCAGTCTTGGTGCTACCTGGTGCGCAGTTTTACCTGTTCTGTTGGATGCCAAGATCAATGGCCAATTGCCCGAGTCCACAGTTGTCTTTGGCGTTCCCCTCGCTGATGCTGCCAGAAGGTTTCTTTTGCCTTGTTCTACCCTCGGATCCTTCTCTCTCTCTCTCTCTCTCTCTCTCTCTCTCTCCTCTCTCTCGCTTCCCGGTTTACTGTTAACGCATGGACTGCTTTTTTCCGATAACAGGTCTGATCCGGAGGGCTTGGTTCCTGCTCCTATTCGTGTTTGTATTGATTTTATTGAAAAGCGAGGCTTAACAGAGCCATGTATCTATCAATCTGCTGCTTCTCGTTCCTTTATCACAAAATATCGCACGCTATTCGATGCTGGTTTCTCTCTCTCCTTTTTTTGCCGTGGCCTTAGTTTTGTACTGAAGTTTCTTTTCTTTTTTAAAATGACGAAAAGGTCAGGAAGTAGTTTTTGAAGATCATACCGATCCTTTGGAGGTAGCTGGCTTGGTGAACGTATTCTTCAAGGAAGTGCCAGACTCTTTGTGGACCGAAGAGTTGAAGCCAGAGTTTATAAAACTTGGAGGTTAGTCAGAGGGCCCAAGAGAGAGAGAGAGAGAGAGAGAGAGAAACTTCTTTTATCTCCGAAGATCTGATTATGACCTTCCCTCTTCTGCTACAGAGCAAAAGGAAGGAGTGGACCCTGAACGGCTCAAAGAACTGGTAAATCAGCTTCCTATGGTTAACTATGAGACAGTAAGGTACCTCATTTGGAACCTTGCAAGGATCGTAGAGCACAAAGATAAGAACAAGATGAGCGTGGAGAGCCTTGCGGCATGTTGGGGTCCTTCTTGGGTGAAGATCCTGCCTCCATTGATTAGGTTTTATTGGGAGGTTTTTGAAGGAGGAGTGGCAGAGCCAAACGGACAGGAGGGGGCGGAACAAGAGAGGGTTACGGAGGAAGAGGGAGGGCAGTCAACAGTTGAAGAAGCAGGCCACCCGCCAACAGAAAATGAGGACTAATAAAGAATCTGTATTCTAGGTCATGCAAGGAAGTAATTCTCAAATCTATCTCTAACGTAATAGAAAAACGGAAAAGAGCACGAGACAAGAGAAAAGAGGGAGAATGAGAACAAGGGCATGGAGAAAGAGAAGGTGTCATTGTTGTTTCAACAAAAATGAATGCCCTCAGAGTTGAAGCAATTCAGCAATCTGTTTAGAGAGGAGGGGAAAAAGCGGTAAGGAATATGGTTTCTCACGCTGCCTGAATGAAAAATTACCTGAGAAAGTCATCTTGATCCAGCTTGGAAGACCAAATGTCTGCAAACTCGTTCTTTTCCAATATTTCTATTATTTTGTCTTTAATGGCTTCTGGCTCTGGTGCTTGCTGTTCCATGTTAAGCCAGCAATGATAGAGATTAGATATTCAGGGAACAGAATTGATGGGAAACGGTGGATGCGTACGATATTGTTGAGTGCACAATAAGTCTTGTAATTGTTTTCTAACAACTGAATGACACTTTTTGCTCGAAATATGGCTGACAATGACTTGTTCTTTCTTGTAAAGCAGAGGCGCACCAAACCATCCCATTCCTAACGCGTTAACAAAAGAAAATAAGGTCAGCATTGGAACCAACACACAAACCTCTCATTGGTTTGTGGCGTTACCTCAAAGTTGATAGGCGGGGGCGGGTTCTTGGGCTTCAACCGAACGACAGAAGACTCAACTTTTGGAGGGGGACGAAAGTTGTGTCTACCCACCTTCATCAGATGGGTTGTTTTTGCCAAGAGTTGTGTGTTCACGGAAAGCCGACAATAGAGAGGATCGCCAGGCGGAGCTACCAGCCGTTGCGCAAACTCACGTTGGAACATCAGCACAGCACACCTGTTCATAGAGAGACGAGAAGCAGAGAAGAGGGAAGGAGAGAGAGAGAGAGAGAGAGAGAGAGAGAATTGTGAGCAGCCAAAAACAAGGCTTTAAGTTTGGGAGGCATAAGAAAGGGTACCGGAAGATGGGACGGTGCGAGAGAAGCTTAAATACGATGGGAGAGGAGATCTGGTAGGGCGTGTTGGCCACGCAAACGTCAAAGTAAGGAAGGTCCACTTTGAGGAAGTCGCCCAGAATAATTTGTAACTTGGAGCCGTACTCTCTGTGCGTTTAGCAGAGGCAAAGACATGGAGAGGAAAAGGCAATGTAAAGAAAAGACCAAAGATAGATCGAAGGGGAGATAAACGTACGTGCCCTGGACTCGCTTTTGCAACTCGGCAGCCATGCGAGGATCAACCTCAACAGCAATGACCTTCTTGGCAACTTTGAGCAACTTGACGGTAAGGTTACCGGTACCTGGACCAATTTCAAGCACCACGTCGGTCGATTTTATTTTGGCCTGAGGGAATCGGAGTTGTTTTTTTTTAAAAAAAAGTCAAAAACGCGGTTGTAAAAATGCCCATGATCAACACAGCTGTAGTACCTTTGCTACGATGCCCTCCACGATGAGTGGGTTCTTGAGCAAGTGCTGCCCATGGCTCTTGTCTGGCAAGAAGATTCGAATTGGCAAAGGATCAATGAGGCGATGTAAAATAAACACAACGGGCCGCCCAAATAAAGGAGGGAAAGGGGAGCTCTCCCCTTTCTACGTACTCATCTCGAACTCATGGTGCCTAGCTTGTTTACCAGCCCTTTCCCTCTTCTCTTTTGGCATGGTGCTACGTGTTGTCCCCCTTTGGGCGTGAACCAAAAGCCGTTTGCCGTTTTTCTTCCTTCTGCAAGAGAGAAGAGGAAAATTTAAATATTAAAAAATAATAAAAAAAAATTATGTTCTCTTTGCAGGAAAAGAGGGAGAGCTCTCCTTGTGCGCAAAAGTGATCACTTCACCACAAAGAAAGCTTTCTTTGTAGTTTTTTTTTTGTACATACACCAAGTTTACAAAATGGAAGGGTTGCGTTCAACATCAAAGGAATATCCTGTGCTGGCCACAGCGAAGAAGCAAAGTAGGCCCAGAAAGAAAGAAGAGAGGACATTGTTAGCCTCGTCGACGTTTCTTGCAGCCCTGCACTTCCGCCCTCCCTCTCCCTCTCCTGCTCCTGCTCTTGCGCGTTCTCTCTTGCGTTAAGCGTCGGCCTCAAGAGGAAGGGCCTGTGGAAGAGAAGAGGATACCGTCCTTGAACGCCTTGCTCTTTCCAATTCCAACTCTTGAGTGCTTCGCTTTCTTCGCAGCTCTCGTCTTCCCCTGCCTGCTTCGCCACTATACGAAGCAGAAGAAGAGGAGGAGCAAAAGGAAGAGGAAGAAGCAGGAGCGGAGCAGATAACGTCCGTCAAGGGCGTCCAGGTTAGCCGTCGCTCTCGCAGCACTGCAACACTCTCCGTTCGTCTGGCTCGGTGCTGAGCGTGCTCCTCCCGCGAAGAAGGAGAAGCAGAAGAAGAGGAACCCTCCACAAAGGCTTTGCCTGCTATGTCCGTCACCCGCAGTCGTGTGGAAGAGGGCAGATGGGCGGGAGGATATGTAGAGGAGAGGCAACAAGGAACGTGTACCACCACCGGCGTGCACCTGTGGGAACGCCGCCGGCTGGGACCTCGCAGTGGAGCTTTGTCGAAGGAGGAGGGGGAGGGGGAGGAGGAAGGAGCAGAGGGTTGTTGACGCTCAGAACCCTCCTCTTCGTACAAAGGCGTCGTGGCGGGGTGGGGTTGTCTTTTGCCGCAGCGGGCAGGTTGGAGACCAGCGTAGCGCGAGGAGTTTAGGGCGCTACGTGGCTCCTTGGTGGAACAAGGCACGGAGATGTTGTTGTCTACCCCTTGGCTAGGCATTTGCTCTCGCATTACTCGTTGATAAGTGGAAGGAAGAGAGTCGCTGAACAAAACAGCAAAGCACAAAGTTGCACCGCTTTGGCGTGTAACAACCCAAAAGTAGAGGATGACAAACTACGGTAGTACCAAATAAATAAAAATAAATAAACGGGCTACGGTGGACAGAAGTAGAGGGTAGTTTGTTAGTTGTCCACGCCCATGAAGCACTGCCCACAGAGGTAAATGGTGTTGGTGCGCGTGAAGCGTTAGTAAGCCAAGTAACTCGGCGAGTCCCCGAAGAGGTTCGTTCGTTCTTCAGCCAAAACAAAATAGTCCCAACAACCAACAAACCACTTGGCCATGCAAATTGGTGGGCTCTTGTTTTTGGTCAACTTACGCAGTTTAGCAGTGCTTGGTACGGAGTTATCCACAACTCCGAAATTCAAAGGGAAATTTGCAGCAACAACGCCATAAATAGGGCGGTGCCGCCCCGTGTGTCTGTCCAACCGATTGACCGTTTGCTGCATAAAGAGGGAAGGAGGAGAAGGCGGCCCTTATTTTGGTTTTTGGGAGCAGCAGGAAAGTGTCCAACTTATGCGCACAGTACACAGTACACCGCAACGACAAAAAGAGGGGAGGGAAAGGAGCTAGCAGGGAAGGCAAGAAGCATGATGATGTTCACTTGATTGTAAACAACAAGTTATTTGTTGGTAACTTGCCAGCCTCTTCTCTTGTCCTGAACCCGGATCTCCGCCCTTTGTTGAGCAAGTGAGAAGCCACTGCAAAATACATGGGTTATTAATGAGAGTAGGGGTACTAGTTCGCATTTTCATGGCCACCTGCAACGACTCTCGTCGATGAAAAAAAAAATAGCGTAAAATCTTATCTTTGTTGCTGCTTCCAAAGAAGGGTCTAGAAAGAGAGAAAGGCGCGCGACGTTCAAAGGGCAACGTCTGGTGATGGTGACTTGTTGAAGGGCCAAAGCAGTCTGCTTGGAAGCTTGGGCCACAAGACAAGACGCTTATCGCAGGAAATAATCGTGGGTACGGTCCAAGGGTTGGTCTTTATGGTACTGCCCAGCAAAGGTGTAGTGAATGGTTATGTCGCAGTCTCTTGGGTTCTTCTCGTTGGGCTTGCTACTGATGGATCCCTTGATCTCCTCTCCTGTGAAGACGGACAGCACATCGTGCAGATAAAACACGGTTTGCTTCCAGTGGGTGTATTCAGCTCGAGGTCCGGTGGAGAAGCTGACGACCACTGGACCCAGAGTGAAGTACATGTCGAAATAGGCGACAAAGGCGTGGATCAGGTCATTGCGCCGAGCTTTCAACGTGAACGGAGAAGAGAATGCGACATCAGTTGGTTTAGCCTTCAAAATGTCGATTGTCTGGTGTGAAGAACGTGATAGAGAGTAAGCTTATGCACACAAAAGGCGACAAAGGCTATAACGTACAAGAATAGGGTAGTTGTCTGTAACTACCGTTTGGGCATCAACTGTATCAATAAGAGGTTCATGGATGGCAATGTCCTTGATTATACTCATGTCAAATCCATAGACGTTATCCCACCAGTGGATCTTTTCGTTTTTGTAGTCATTGTCCTCTATAGCGCAGAGATAGAGAGTTGCTTTGTCTGGGAAGATCAATCCTCCTTCAACCTTTGAATCGGTTTGGAAAAAAAGAAAAACAACAGTTAAGAGAACAGTTAAGGACTTAAGCAAGAAGAAGGAGAAGGAAAGGTGCTGTTTGCGCTTACCAGCCATTTATCACGGGCGAAGATGACTGTTTCAAGCATGTTTTCATAAAGCAAAAAGTATCCCATCCTATGTGCGAGGCTTTATATGAGTCGCAGGGTTGCAAAGCGGAGGAGAAACAAGAAAATAAAAAACAACATAAAAAACCGCACCATTCAGAAATAATGATATCGACTTTATCAACTGGCAACTCTACTTCTTCTACTTTGCCTTTGATGATGGTGACGACTGAAACAATATGAGAAGAGAGCAAACTTTCACAAAAAAGCGCAAGACAAGAATTACCATCAGAAAAGCCATTCACGTCCACAATAGTTCTGGCCTGCTCAACAATGTTGGAACAGTCAATCTGCGATAGAGAGAGAGAGAGAGTCAGATGGTAACGTCAAAAAGGAAAAAAAGACGAAAAGTGAAACCAACCCCAATCACTTGCTTAGCGCCGGCTTGAGCGGCAAACATGCAAAGGATTCCAGTGCCGCAACCAACATCCAAAACAACCTTGTCTTGAAACACAGATGCGTTTTGGAGAATGGCCTGCTGGTACTTGCTGGTACGCACATGATCTTTCAACATTTCCTCGTGGATGCCTAAAGAGTGGGGAAAACAGAGTTAACGCACATCCTTAAAACCAAACCATACGGAAAAAATAAAAAGAGAAAATAAAGAGCGTACTGAAGTGTGAGTAGGAATTAAAATAATAGTCCTTAGATTTGCCGTTCAGCAAGTTCTCCTCGGACTCCTCTTCCATCTTCGCCTTTGTGTTTGTGGTCGGTTCTACGTCCATTGTTGTGATAGAGTCTGTTGACAAATCTGTTTATAAAAAATTAAAGCACCACCACCACCACCACCACCACGCTACCTTTTGTGGTTTTTTTTTTGAAACTCCCCAAAATAAGCCGCACACCTCTTGTCACCAAAAAACGCCCTCTTTCTTTCTTCTTTCTTTTTGTGCCTTACCCTTTTCTTTCTTCTTTCCGCTGTTTATTTTATGTGGACATATCGTAAATTAGACACCTTAAGGATAGCCTAAAACTGTCACGGTTTGAAAGGCGATTGGCTTTCCGTCTTCATCCGTTCGAAGGGGTTTTGCTGTTTGTGGTCATCCCCTCTGGCGCAGGTGGTGGTGGTGGTGGTGGTGGGGTGGTTTGTCTGCTGGGAGGCACGTCGGCGGGCGGAGTGGCCGTGGGGTCGCTTCTTCTCTGAATGGTTCCTGGCAATTCACCCACCATGGGCGAGCCAGCGTTGGACGCGTCTTCCCATAGCCCATGGAAGACCCCCTTGCGGTTGAGCCTCTCTGGTGGGTCGTAAGGGTTTTCTTTCTTCGTTGCTGAGTAGCCTCGCACCGCGAATTGCGTAGCGGGTGAGGTGAGTCGGCCTCGGGCCGCGTTCATGATGCCCGTCTGCATAGCCATCGAATTACAGAGTGCCTTTCGCATTCTGTTTGGTTGTCACTTCTTCCTGATTGTCGCAGGGGCTTACTTTTGTGGCAACAGTAGTAGTATGCTGTCTTGACCGACCGAAAACATCCAAGCGTAAAAAAAATGAAATAAAATAGTGGAGAAGACCAGAATGGGAGTTTTTTAGTTCTTTCTTCCAGTTTGCGCCCGATTTTCTCGTGGCATTTCGCGAGGAGAGCATTGCTCTTCTCTCTGCTCTCCCTGCTCTCCCTGCTCTCCCTGCTCTCCCTGCACTCTTGTGGTGCAGGCTGAGCCAGCTCTCAATGCGCAGTGGTCATGGACGTTGCTTACGCCCCAACACAATGTCTGCTTGGATGCTATCAGCATCGGAGGGAGGAGCCTTCACCTCAGAGAACGGCTGGGCGATGTTAGCCCCTGAGGCCCTCTGCAACTGTTGCCTCACTGTGGCCATGCTACTTGGGTGTGGTGTTGCTCCTCCTCTCCTCTCCTCCTCCTCTCCTCCTCCTCCTCCTCCTCCTCCTCCTCCTCCTCCGGAAGAGGAAGCCATGCTGGTGGTAGCGTCCCTGGTGGTTGGTGTGTCGTCAAGCAGGCGATGCGCTGTGGTGGTACTGTTTAGGGGCTGGCTGGAAGGTGGGGCGCGTCCTCCAGAGAGTCCTCCCTTGTCGCCAGGTGCTGGCTCGACGTAGATAGGTAGTTTTGGTTTCTGGGGTTGGCGAGGAGGAGGGGGTGGTTGGTTGTTGGGCGGGTCTCGAAAGGCACGAACACAGGGATCAAATAGGGACGTTTTGTGCAGCCAAATGGAGGTTGGAAGCAGGCTGGTAGGTAGGTGGACGCGTCTTGTGGTGCACTGCCGCATGTCTGGTGGTGTGTTTGTCGTTGTTTTTGTTTTTCAAAGGTGTTTTTTCCGTCCGTTCGCCCGCAGAAAAAGGAGTAGAGAAGAGATTCGTTGGAAAAGCAAAAGTAAAACTGAGAGAGAGAGAAAAAAAAGGAACGTGAGGGCAACGAGTTGGCATGTTTTTTTTTTTGCTTTCTACTTCCTTTGTGAAGAAAAGCGCAACAAACAAGATACACTGTGGAAGACACGAAAACGGGCTTAAGCTCGTCCCTTGAACCACTTTCGCTTTTTTTGTAGTACCGTCTTGTTCTGCACCTCTTGGAAGTGCCATTTCTGTGCCTTGAGGGCTGGTCGCAAAGTAGGCTGTGTTGCAGAGGGATAGACATAAGGTGAGTGTGATCGGAGGAGAAAAGAAAACAAAAAGGAGAAGGCAAGTGATTACCTCGTGCCTCCTCCATCGCATCCAGTTCTGATACTCCAGGCCACAAGCGTTAGGTCCCTCGAATGCACTGGTGTCGGCAACCTTTCCAGTGGGTTGGTCACCCTCAGTCAGTTCAATGGAACGAATTTTGCCCAGCACCTGCCCCAACAAATCCTCTTCCTGCCCTTCCAACGTAGGGGCGGGGATCTTTCGCAGCTGGGCACGTCGTGGCAACGCCCAATAGTGGGGGTAGCTCCGCGGGACAAAGCCGCGAAACGGAACCTTGTAGCGCGCAGTAGCGACGGTGATGGAGGTCATCCTCTTCCCCTCTCTTGCTTCTTTTTCGGCGTGCCTTTAACCTAATAGGTATGTACTTAAATAATAGGTTGGTAGAGAAGAAAGAGACTTGCGCAAGACACACCCACACAAGCCGCCCGCAAGCAGCCGCTGCTGCTATTGCTTGCAACTTGTTTGAGAAACAGAAGGGTGGACAACACAGTATGTCGCGTAAATGGCAGCCTAAAGATGGAAAGGTTTGTGCCTACGTTTTTTCGCCCAGTGTGTGGTCACGCAACTGTTGCTAGACGCTCCACTCATCTTGTTTGTTTGTGTGGCATCATCATGGATTGGTGGGCAGCAGGGTCTCCCTACGGCAGCCGCAAACGGAACAGACGCCAACCAGGGTCAGGGGGGAGGGCTAGGAGGTCAACCCATTCATGGTGGTGGTGGACGAGGTGGTAGAGGCGGAAGCAGAGGTTCAGGGAGAGGAGGGGGCCGAGGGAAACGTACCGGTCTTGACAACAACGGTCCAAATAACGCACCGCTTGGGGATGACGTTGGTGCAGCTGGAAGTTCAAGTGGCGGTAGAGGAAGTGGACAAAGGGGTAAAGGAAGAGGGGGCAGCAAAGGAAGGGGAGGAGCGCGTTCCACCCCTCCTCCTTCCGCGGATTCCTCTCCAATGAAAGAAGTGGGCGACAGCGGCAGGGGAGGAAGGGGAGGAGGCTCTCGCCGGGGCAGCAGAGGAGGAGGAAGAGGCAGAAGGGGAGGAGCCGGTGGGGGAGATGCGTCCTCTTCTGCTAATGCCACTCCACAGCAAGAGGAACATACGGCGCAAGAGCTGGCAGCGCAACAAGCCCAAGCAGAGGAGGAGAGAAAGAAGCAAGAGGAGGAGCGAAAGAAGCGAGCAACTGAGGAAGCGGAACGGAAAAAGCGGGAAGAAGAGGAAAGAAAAAGAACGGAAGAAGAGGAGCGCCAAAAGAAAGAAAAAGAGGTGAGCACCCGACTTTTTTCTTTTTTCCTTTGCTCAATGACTTCTCTCTCTCTCTCCTCGACACAAATTAGGAGCGGTTAGCACGGGAGGCAGAGCTTAAAGCTCGGGCAGAGGCATGGCTCAAGCACAAAGAAACCTTGTTAGCTGCTCGCAGGGCCAATCGTGAAGTGGACAATTCTCGGTTGAGTACGTGGTTATCATTTTCACTGTAATGTACTTAAGAAACTGTATGCTAATGTTGTCATTTAAAATATTTGTTCATTGTTAGCTGATGCTGCGTTGAAGAAGCTGGACTCAAGTCTCAAGCGCAACACAGCGTTCATCAAGAAGATCCCAAAACTTAATGATGAGACTAAGGGTAAGCTCTGCGCAGAGTTGTTAACTCTGAATCTCAGCCGCTATGTCAGCGAAGTAGTTAATGCTATCGTCGATGCCAAGTTTAAACACACTGACGTGAGCGCTGTTGTTCAGGTATGTATCACCCTCGCTCTTATTATGTGAAGGACTTACTCGATTTCATATCTGCAAATGCAGCTTTGCTCACTGATGCATCAGCGCTATCCTGAGTTTGCTAATCTTCTCGTTCCTGCACTGGCCAAATCCTTTGAAGAAGACGGACTTTCGCCGGAAGACTCTGAAGCTGAGAAAAATAACAAAATTAGGAGGAAGAGAACTACTCTTTGTCTCTTGACCGAATTGTTCTTACATGGCCTCTATCGTGACCCCGCTCCACTAAAGACTATCCTAGAGCACTTGGTATGTTAGCCATTGTGTTGTTCTGTTTGTTTTCGTTCTCGTCCTTCATTCGCTAATGTCGAATGCAAAGATACTGAGCAAAAAGGATGAGCGTCGAACTTCTAGTCTTTCACAAGACAAGCTTCTGGCTCGTATGGCAGTAACTCAATATAAGTTGATTTTAGTCGGAAGCTTTGTAAGAATAGCTGCCGAGGAGCTGCTTGGCTTGCTACCAGAAAACGATCGGTTGCCGTTACCCGAAGTGCACATGGAACCGAAGGACGAACTTGCTTCGGCCGAGGTGCAGCGAGAGTTCAAGCAGTTGGTATCAAGCTTTTGGCAAGAAACGAGTGCTGTCATCGTAGATGCTCACAAGCGCTTGAAAGCAAAGGAAAAGCAAAACAGTGAGATATTTCTTTCGCGGGGGGAGCTCAGCGAGAAAAACAAGGCAGCATATGACCATATACGAAAAACATTTGAGAAGCTTATGCACAGCACCACCACGTATTTCATCTGTTTCCTCGCTGCTAAAAAAGTCTCCTAATTTTCTTCCTTGGTGCAGGTTTGCCGAACTAATCCAGGAGGAACTTCCCGAGTTGCCAGAAGAAGAGCAAACCACTCGCTTGCCCTCCGAGGACGGGGCTGTCATCGTTCAAGTCAAGGATGTGAAGGATGGACTTAGTCCCGATGCCGTTTTCGATGACGAGGAGACGCGTTCTTTTTACCAGGACTTACCACCACTAAGAGAGCTTGTTCCTGCGGTGCTCCTTGGAGAGTTGGACAAACCGCCTGCTCCCCGCAAGGCCACACCAGAGGAAGAAGAAAGTAGTAAGACAGAGACTACCCCTTCTCAACCTGCTGAGCAAGATGGCAAGCCTTCGGAGAGCCAAGTAGAAAAGCAGAAAGAGACAGAAGAGGAAAGAGACCAAGAAAGAGCCAAGGAATTGGAAAGAACGGCTGAAGAGGAAAAGCTAGGTGAAGAGATGGATGACGGAGAAGAAGATGCAGAAGGCGTCGCCTCTGCCGTCTCAAACACAGCAGCTGGAGGTGTGACCTTAGAAGGACTCTTTGCTCGGTTGCCCACTTGCGTCAACAGAGACCTAGTGGACCAAGTAGCCATCGACTTTTGTTACATCAACTCAAAGGGCAACCGAAAGAAGCTCGTCAAGGTAAAACCGGCTACTTTTTCAATTTTTGCATTTATCCGCAGACCAAATTTCTAAATCTCTTCCCCTCTCGGCAATCGATCATAGTTCCTGTTCAATGTTTCTCGCAACCAGCTGGTGCTACTCCCTTATTATGCCCGCTTCGTGGCCACTCTCGACCAGTTCTTGAAAGACGTAGGTCCTCAGCTGGTCAACATGCTGAAAAAAGAGTTTTGGTTCTTGTTCAAAAAGAAGGACCAAATCAACATCGAGACTAAGATCAAGAACATCAAGTTCTTGGGAGAGCTTTGTAAGTTCAAAGTGGCTCCCACTCCTCTTATCTTCGAGTGCTTGAAGGACCTGTTGGACGACTTTGTTTACCACAACGTTGAAGTGTGCTGCGCCCTTTTGGAGACCTGTGGTCGCTTCCTGTTCAAAACGCCCCACACTCACGTACGAACCAAGAACATGTTGGATATCATGATGCGGCTGAAGAACATCAAGAACTTGGATAATCGCCTTGACACCATGGTGGAAAATGCCTACTACCAGTGTATCCCTCCTGACCGTCCTGCGCGAAAGGAAAAGGCCTTGCCTATGATACAACGTTACATTCGGAAACTACTATTCCAGGACCTCAACAAACATACTATCCGCACCGTGATCAAGCAGCTGCGCAAGATGAACTGGAGCGAATACGAAGATCTGTTGCTGCGAGAGCTTCTTCGGATTCACAAAGGCAAGTACGGGAATATTCATGTTGTAGCAAGCTTGGTAGCAGGCTTGGCTCATTACCATGACTCGCTTAATGTCAAACTTGTGGACCGTTTACTTGAGGTTCGTGCAACTGACTCGATTTCTTTCCTTTCTTTCCTTTTTCTTTATTTCTCTCTCTCTCTCTCTCTCTCTCTCTCTCTCTCTCTCTCTCTCCGTTCCGTTTTGCCTTTGGTTTGTTCAAATGTTTATTCATTTATTTTTGCAGGAGATACGTTTGGGGATGGAGCAAAACGACTTTAGTTATCAACAAAAGCGTGTTTCCCATCTTAAGTTTTTAGGAGAACTTTACAATTATTGTGTTGTGGAGAGCAACACCATCTTTGACACCCTCTATCTACTCATCACATGCAAAGTGGATGACATAGCATTGGATCCACCTGACGACTGCTTCCGTGTTCGGCTTGTATGCACGCTACTGGATACCTGTGGCACTTACTTCCACAAGTGCGTGCACTCCGTCCCTCTCCCCCTTCTCCCTCTTTGTTGTTCCTCACACCGTCATATCCTCGTTAAAAAGGGGCTCTGCCAAGAAACGGTTGGAGAAGTTTCTTGTGTACTTCCAAAAATATTATTTAGCCAAAGAGTACATCCCAATCGATGTGGAATTTATGTTCTCCGATATGCTGGACCTTGTATGCCCCAAGTTCCAAAGAATTACTTCTTTCCATGAGGCCTGCACTCAGGTAGAAGCTTTGGAGGCGAGACAGAAGGAGTTGTTGGAGCGTCTTATCGCCACCGGTGCCAACAGAATCAACAAAAAGATAGGTCCTTGGGTAGACTACAACATTTACTTGGAAGATGATGGAACGAGCGGCGAAGAAGACGGAGAAGACATAGATGAGGAGGAGGAAGACGGAGAAGCAGATAGAGAAACCGGCGAAGGAGACAGTGAGAGCAGCAGCGAAGAGGGAGAGGACGGAGAAGAAGACAAGGAAGAAGAGGAAGAAGAGGAGGAAGAGGAGGAAGACGAGGAGGAAGACGAGGAAGAAACAGAAGACGATGGGGATGAGCTTGCAGATGAGGAAGAAACCGAAGTGATTAACGTGAAGGGAATGGATGACAAAGTCATAGAAAAGACTCCAGAGGACGAAGAGTTTGAGAGAGAATTTAGTAAGATGTTGCGTGAGAGCTACGAGACAAGAAAACTAGAAAGTCGTAGCACAAATCTCACAGGTCAAGGCATGGCCATTCCCATGGATTTGTTCAGCGGAACCAGCAACGCTCCTGCTAATCCCTCTGATCACATGGCCTTCCGTGTGCTGCTTAAGAAAGGCAACAAACAACAGGTATGTCTGTTGTTCTTATTCGTTTTCTTCTCTCTCTCTCTCTCTCTCTCTCTCTCTCTCTCTCTTCTTCCTCCCTCGCTCGCTCGCACTTACTGTTGTGGTGTTTCAGACGCGCAGCGTGAACGTACCAACGAACAGCGCACTTGCAGTCAACAGAAGCTTGCAGCGAGCAGAGCAAGAAAAAGAACATCAGGAAATCAAACGAAGAACTCTGCAGGCCTACGACGAAAACCAAGCCGTTGAGATGCAGGGTTTGTTGTCCCTTTCCTTGTTTACTCATTTTTTCTTTCTCCTCCGCTTCTTGCCACTTTAACTTTTAACCATTATAGAAATGTTCGAGTCCTTGCCTGTCTCTGTACAGCATGTTCAGTATGATGAAAGTGGCGCTCGTATGAGCCAACGAATGCGCAGAAACCAAAGAGGAGGAGTAAGTGGGAGCTTTGGAGGAGGTGCAACACCATCAATCCCAACAACAAGCCCTTTTGCTGGCCCTCAAAGAGGAGGGCCAGGCGGTGGTTATCATCACCATTCCCAGAGAGGAACAGGTGCTCGTGGCAGAGGCTTTCTTCTCTACAACCCTACTCGAGGCGGCAGCAGACAAGGCTAAACTCTTCTAGCCCTCCATTATTTTTTTCTTCCTTCAACATCATCCGCAACCATTTGCAAAAAAACAAAAAGGAAGGGGGACGTGTGGCCACAAAGCAAAGGCCGCTAACACCTTCGCCCCACTCGGCGTGCCAACTTCGTTCTCTTCTTCTCCCTCCAGAGGAACGAACGGAGAAGGCACGTTGGTTTGTTTTGTTTGTTATTTTCGGTCTGTGAAGGGAAGAGGAAGAAGGCGGCAGGAGCACTCCTCCACACGATTATCGCCACGAAGTTGGCCTCACTAACACTGATTGCTACCAGTTGCCGCTAAATGGGTGGTGGAAAGAAAGAAATAAAAATTGCCTCTCTATTCTATCGTGCTTAAAAAATATCCCTTCGTGCGTTCTAATACAGGCTTGTCATCAAGCAAGATGGAAGACGCTCAAAAGTTCGGATAAACAATCTATCTCGTGAGAGGCGATAGAAGCTGTCTCCGTCTGTGTATGTTTGACGTGGACGGAAGTCCATCCTACGCCATTAGCTCCTTTGGCGTCTATCTCTTCCTCATTTCCTATGTACCAAATGCTTTTTGGTTGCTCCTCCTTATGTGTGCGGTAAGTTGAAGAACATGAAAGACGAAGAAGAACAAGAAGATGGGACCTGTAATTTCTGTAGACCGGCCTTCTCTACAGCATGGAGAAAGACAAGTTTGTCCGGTTTTTCGACACCAAGGTCTCCAGCCATGACCACGACAGAGAAGAACTGCTCCACCCCCTCCTCTTTTAGGCGTTTTCGCATGGACTGCTCTGGTTGCTTGCTGTTACGGATAAGGCCAGCAGGCACGGCTGCTGCCTGGAGAGCCTGTAACACCTCTTTAGCTCCTGGATAGAGTCCTGCTGACTCTTCCTCTGTTAAAAGGTTAACTTAGGGGCTGGAGTGCTTCGTTTAGTGGGTGTGGTTACGGTACTTGGAAAGAGACAGAGCAGCAGCTGCTCTTCCCATTTGACTAATAAGTTGTGGCCCAGTCCTAAAACTGGCCATAGCCTTGCAAGCACCTCCTTGTAGGAAAAGCTCTCCCCCTCTCCTTTGGATTGCTTCAAGTCCTCGCGCACTGTCTTGAACTCTTGAAACAGAGTGTCCACCGAAGGAATATCTGGGCCTTCTTCTCCTTGCTCCTTTGCCGCCAAGGCTACCAGCGTTTCGTGCAAGGAAACCACTCTGCCCATCAATTTGTCCTTTTTCGACCTGCCGCTCTTGCGGGCAAGAGTACCCGCCCAATCAAAAAACACGAACCGTGCTCCTTCCTCACCGCCTACAGCTCCTTCCATCGGCTTCCTCCCCGCTCGGGTGCGAAACGCTCTCTTCTTTCAAATTTCCCATTTTTGTAGACATTCCAGGAAAGGAATTTCCCTCCTTCAGATTTTCCTTATATAGGGTTGTTAAGTAAATCACGTGTTCCAACCTGAGGAGTTTTACCCAAAAGCTTGCCTGCTCAACTCACTGGGCGGCCTTTAGCCGTTAGAAACAATCTCATGCGAGAATTTCCCGCACTTCTTTTTCGGTGGTTTCTACACGTCTTTGTATTCCGAAATAAATTCAAAAAGAAAAAGTAAGAAGCGGAACTGCCCACCCCCACAACACACACCCCCCTCAAAAAAAAACTAAAGGAAAAGGAAAAGGAGAAAAAAAAAAAGCGTAGCACCAAGCACTGGCGCCTGTGCTCTTTCGAAACCAGCAAGGGAGCTGCATTATCCTTCTCCACCGACGAGGCTGCTCGCGCATTAGCGCCCTGTCGAAACTCCTGAAGGGAGTGGCCACACTACTTTTTTTTAAAAAACGATCGTTTTGGAGAGATGGGCAAACGAAAGAGAAAGGAAGACGGCAGGGTGCGTGCGGGTGAGCACAAAAAGACTCCGGAGGACATTGACACTCCTCCTTCCGATCAGCCCTCCACAAGTACGAAAGAAGATGGAAAACAACAAACCAGCAGCTCGTTTGTAGCACGCAAAAAAAGGCGAAATGGAGCGCTTTGTGAAAATGTGAACAACTTAGCTGTGGGACAGTTTGATGACAGTTGCCCAGGCCGTGCGTACTTCCTCATCTCTTGGTTAGGGCCCTTCTCACTTCATAAACTTTTGCAGTGTCTTTGCATAACCTTCCGTCGGAGGTCCTGCTGCACATTTTTTTGTTCCTGAAAGCGGAAGACATGGGGCGCGTGGCCCGGGTTTGCAAGGAGTTCTCTGTGCTCACAAACGACGAAGTCTTGTGGTTCTCGCGACTGAAATACCATTTTGGGCGGGACTGTTGCGTTTCCGGAGGGAGAACGAAGGAGACATGGGGAGTATTAGAACTGCTGCTGGAGCGAGCTGGCTCGCCGCAGGCCTATAGAGAAGGGGTCGCTGGACGGCCACAAAGCGAGAACGCGGAATGGAGGAACGCGCTGGTATTAGGAGCTAAGAGAGGAAGTACAGAGAATAACGAAACGGACCAAAGCAAGCCTCACGGAAACTGGAAACGACTGTACATATACCTGCACCGAAGCTGGACACGGCTTCACCAAATGTCCGATACAGCTCTCCTATTTTGGATTTGTGCCCATGGATGTGATGCTTTGTTATATCGGTTTTTACGGAAGTTAGTGGAGACAGAGAAGGAAAGGTTTTGTACAGCGAGCAAGGAAGGACTTGTGATAGGAGCGGACAGCCAGGATACAAGACAATCACAAACGCGGCGGACAGGAAGAGAAACAGCCAACCACAGCAAGCGTGTATCTGCAAATACCCCTGTTGGCGGAAAGCAAGCGGCTACGGCGAGTGCGAGTACGCTCGCTGAAGCTGTTAACGATGAGCTCGAAGGGATACGGTCTGATTTTGCCAAAGAAGCTTATTCTCTACAAATTTCCCAAGAGACCAAAGACACTCTCTGGCATTGGACGAGAGCAAGTGAGAAAATTTTCATCCAAAGCATTATCGATGTTGTTGATGAAGATGGATGGTCTCCGCTTATGGTAGCTGTAAATGCCAATCATCATCAAGTTGTGCGCCAACTGCTTGCTTTGGGGGCTCATTTGGAATTCCGGTCTGATTCTGGCAGCACCTGCTTGCTTTTAGCTGCTGATAACGGGCTGACGGCAATGGGTACAACCTTACACTTTTAACGTTTTTTCGTTCTTATCTGAGATTGGAGCTGATAAGCATCTACACAGCTGAAACCTTGTTGTTGCATGGCGCAGAAGTGGACGCTAGAGATGTATTAAGCTCTACTGCTCTTTTGTCTGCTGCGTTCCAAGGAAACTTGGAAATGGTGCGATTATTGCTGTCTTACAACGCAGATATAGAAGCAGCCACCTCAAACGGCATAACCCCTCTTCTCATTAGCACTCATGAGGGCCATATCGCTGTCGTCGAGGTAAAGTTCTTTCAATTTAACGAAAAGCTTAAATTAGAAATGATGCTCAAACCTTTTATTTTGTTCCAGCACTTATTGAAACAGGGTGCCAACATCGAGAGTCGAGATGAAAGCTACTATACCCCTATTTTGGTTGCAGCACACAAAGGCAATGTGGAGATGTTGAAGCTCCTCATATCTTACGGCGCAAATATAGAGGCAGTCAACAGCGAGGGCAGCACCGCCCTCTTCGTGGCCGCCTACCGTGGCTATGTCGACGTTGTGGCGTGCTTGATAGAGAATGGAGCCAACGTCGAAGTGTTGGGCCAGGTTTGATTTTTCTCCTTGTTTGATTTGTTTTATAACTCTCATTTTATTTTATTTTATCTATTTATTTGTCGGATGCAGAACGGTTACACCCCGCTCATAGCCGCCTGTCACGAGAACCACATTGATGTTGTTCGGTACCTCCTCAACGGAACAACAAGTAACACGCGCAAGTTACCTATCTCAAATATTAACGTGCGTACAGCTTCATTCGCAATTAGAGAGCGATGAGAGCGGAAAGAACGAGAAGAGAGATGAGAACGAAAGAAGAGAGCTGAATGATTGAATGAGATAGTTACTGATGAAGCAATGACAGGCTGCTACTGATAGGGGATGGAACTGCCTTCACATCAGTGCCTATAAAGGACATTTACCAATGGTCCGATTTTTGCTTTCACACAACATAAACGTGCACGCCACCATCAAGAACGTGTCGGGAGGCGATACAGCAGCCCTCATTGCCAGAAAGCGTGGCAATTGGGAGGTGTTCAAGTGCCTTCAGTCCTACTCCAAGCTTCCCTCCTATTCTGAGCAGACCACAGACAATAATCCCACCTAGCAATATCTGTTCACAAGTGTGCTCAAACATCTATTCTCCATTTCTTTTTGTTGGCTTCTGTTCATGGCAGTGTGCAATGGAATTGGGTTATCATGAATAGCTTGGCTGCTATTTAGGAGGGCACACCATCTACGTGCCTGTTCATTTCCACGTGTAGTCGAGCACAACCACTTTAGCCAACTGCGGTCTGGGGCGCATCCCATGACGGGTTACTACCTCCCAATTCATTGGAAACTGTACTTCCATTGATTGCTCCCAACATATACAACGCAACCAAACCATCCAAATAAAGATCTTTCTCTATCATCGCCACCCCCTTCTCCTCCACCCCTTCTCCCCCCAAACCACCACATAAGCATAGTCTCCCGCCCGCCTATTTACTTCTTGCCGAAAAAAAAGGAAAGTAAAAAAAAGAAATTTGTTCATTGTTTTATTTGCCGCCAAAAGAAAAGAGGAGGAGAGCAACGCCAAAAGAACTCGTGGAATATAGAATAGCGTGCGTGGAGTCCACTTTGGTTTTACCCTCCCACGCCGGACGCGGTTGAGCGGGAATGTCTTCGACA
>JAVKOQ010000329.1:0-57026 GCA_031835245.1 Balamuthia mandrillaris | reverse complement strand
AGACACAAGGGTTGAGTTTTTTTTTTTTTTTTTTTTGCGCACACCCAAGCACCCACAGGCTTCTTCTTCTTCTTCTTTCCCCAAATTTCCCCAATTTGTTTTCCTGGAAATTTTTATCACTGAATCAAAATTATCTTTAAAAAACCGATAATTGAAGACAGAACGGATAATTATTGAGCGAGGATGATGGATGGTGAAATGCAGATAGCAGAACCATATGCACCACCACAGAGCTTGCTTGGGCAAAACGGGCTTACCCTTGTCGTGTGGATGTGGTGGAGCGGGCCATAGTTCTTGTATTCTCGCTTGCAAAGCGGGAAGAGCTCCTTGTTCAAAAGCAGCATCACTCCGGCAACCTCACCAAATGAAGCATGAATTACTATGGTCCCGCTGTGCCCGGCACGTTGAACCGCATTGTAATTAATCAATGGGTCAACGGGCGTCATGCACCATCCTGGTTTCCTGGGATTGTAGTTGGATACATGTTTTGGTTATGGTAAGAGACTTTTTTGTTGTTCATTCTCTTTTCTTTTCTTTTTGAAAAAAGAAACAAAACCCTACTTTAGTTCTCTGCTTGCTGAGAAAAATGAAACCTTCTCCTTATGCACGACAAACAACCCAAGCTGGTGGAGCAAAAAAGGCGAAATCCTTTTGAGCAGATTATCAACATTCTTTGTGGACCGGGAAGGGAGGCTGAGAGACTGCACCAAAGCTTTACACTTTGGTGCAGTCTCTCAGCCAGCTTGGTGGCCCAAACACAGAAGACGACGCTTTGATTCTTAATGGTTTTTTATCACACAATCATACATAGCCTCTTAGCAATGCAATTAACTTTGTTCTTTTTTTTGTTGTAAGATACGTACCCATATCTTCCCAAGGAAGCCTATATTGCAATCGGAAAAGCGTTAGCGTGTGATGACCGTATTGCTATGTTGGCCCTTGGAGGTACATTCACATGTCTGACAAAAAGAGAACGGTACTAATGCGTGAAGCATTTTTCTGGACAGGTAACGAGTTAGGCGTGGATGAAGTTAGAGCTATCGCAGAAGCTTTGCCTCACAACACCACTCTTACTCATTTGAGCCTCGAAGGTACTCACGTGTGAGAAGAGAAATGAAAAACTAAGCCAAGGCTCTCCCTCTTTTTGCTTTCAGTGAACGATTTCGGAGACGAAGGAGCAATCGTTCTTGCGGAGGGTTTTAAAAAAAACTCTTCTCTCCTTGCGTTACAACTTGGAGGTATGTACTGTTGGACGCGGCAGAGAACAGAGAGAGAGAGAGAGAGAGAGAGATTGCTAATACCAAATTCTCCAAGGTTGCCGAATCAGCGATAGAGGCGCAGCTGCTCTTGCGGAGGCTCTCAAACAGAACCCCAACATCGGGTCCTTGGACCTTCGCGGTACGTTTTTACTTCCTTCAATTAAGGGGGGGTTAGTCGAGATGGGTGAGAGGAGGTACCTCATTTGAGAAAATACTGTTGCAGGTAACAACATTTCATCGGGCTTGATGGCCAAAATATCAGAGCTCTTGTTGACGCGCGACCAGAGACTAGAAGAACAGCAAAAGACGGCAGGAAAAGCTGAGCTAGAAGAGCAAAGGCACAGAATAAGAGATCTTCAGCAGCAAATCGAAAGAATCAAACAAAACGAGAGGTCCGGGTTCCTCAGCAGAAGAGAGCTGTTTCTTATCGTCATTGTTGCCGTTTTGGTCGGCTTTCTTTTCAACCCATTCGCCAAGTAAGTCTGTTAGTCTTGAAAACTACCTTTAAAAAAAAAAGATCCTTGTTTAACCCACCCTTTTCCCGTCCACTCATGCCGACAATGAAATGCCCCAACATCATTGGAAAAATCTTCAATACAAAGCACTCCTCCTCACCTTTTTCCTTCCCGTTTACGCTTCTTTATGGCTGCAAAGCGTCCCAAAGCAAACAACCAAAGCACCCCCACAAACAAAAACAAACAAGCAAAAGGAAAGATCGGATGGAGCGCGATTAGAACGTAGATAAATGAAGTAAAAACTCAAACGCACGTCCAAAGGCTTCCATTTGTACTGCTACGCACACACAGGGTAAGTTTTTCAAGCTGTTGGCTCTTTCGTACGAAACCGGTTTGCGATAGCACTCCAGCACCACGCGGCTCCGCCTCTCTCTCTTCCTTCTTCTTTCAAATTAAAATTCCTGGAAAATTTTAAATGGTGAATTATCTGAGCACAACATCAACACAAAAAGTACTCCATTTCCGTTGATTGTTTTTCCAAGAAATCAGTTGATTATTAAGAGCACAAAAAATGCTCAATTAGAGCAACTTTGCTGGTCATCTGATCTAAGAAACTTTATTTTTGAGCTTTTTGTTTTATTGGTTTGTGGCTATAAAGCACGAACGCTTCCCACCAACACAAGAACGAGGATGCACACGTTGTTGGTTATTGATGCAAACCCGCAGAACAACTGGTACAAAGTGTTCAAAGGCTGCAAAGGCCCCGATGGAGAAGACATCAAGGTTTTTTTTCTGTCTTTTTCTGTTATTCGTTTATTCTGGTGTTAAAAGGAATGTTATAAAAGGTAGAACAAACGGAATGGCGGTTGCTGGAGGCTTGGACCGATGAGGAGGGCGTTCACGTCACCGCTCATCCTTCTCCTGAACCCATTCTTGGAACTTCACAAAAATACGAACGAAGGTAACCTTTTTTCTTTTTTCTTATTCTTTTTCTTTTTCTTTTTTCTTTTTTCTTTTTTCTTTTTTCTTTTTTCTTTTTTTCTTTTTTCTTTTTTCTTTTTTTCTTTCTCTAAGTCTTTTATTTACCAACATGAATACAGTTTTATTCCTTCTTTCGTCCTCGTGCGAAACTTTGTGCTCGGCATTCACGGAGAGAGCTGGCTGAACACGCTCCTTGCGCTTCGCATGGGCAACGTGCCCTCCGTCAACTCCTTGGACTCCATCTTCTTCAGCACGCAGCGAGCCTTGATGATCGCGGAGCTGAAGAAGATACAGAACAGACTCGGCCCAGACGTTTTTCCTCTTGTCCCTATCACTTATTTTCCTGTACGTTTCATGCGTGTGTGTATGTGTGCTTTTTTTTATTTTTTGTTTCCCTTCAAGTTATAACTGTAATGTGGACACAACAGAACACCAAAAACGCTGTGCCTTGGAACAAGTTTCCCGTTGTACGTTTCTCTCCTTCGAGTTCTCCTCCTTCCTTCTCCTCCTCCTCTTGCTCCTCCTCCCTTTCTTCCTTCCTTCTTCCTCCTCCCTACTCCTGCCTCCTAACCAGGTTAACCAAAAAAAAAAAAAAGGTGGCAAAGGTAGGAACTAGCCATGCAGGCTACGGCAAGATGCGGTTCAAGGACGAAGAGTTTGGCGACTTTTCAACCCTCATGGCCATGTACAACGGTTTGCGCCATTTCTTTCCTCGGCTTCCTTTCCCGCTTCCTTTCTCACGTACAGGCCACAGACTATATAACGGTGGAGCCATTCGTACCCAATGTGGGAGACATCCGCATCCAAAAGGTCGGCAACAATGTGCGTGCCTTCAAGCGAATGGCTGCAGGATGGAAGGGTAACGTAGGGCTTGCCACGGTGGAGGATATCCCTGTTACTGAGACTTACCAGCTTTGGGTTGGTATGTATGCTTTCTCCTCGTTACCTTTGCGAAAAACACGAAACATATACGCACGAACGTTAAAATACTCACGCTTTTGTTTTCTCATGTTTGTTAACTTTTGCAGATGAGTGCAGCAAAATATTTGGTGGGCTGGTAACAATTGCCTCTCTGCTTTGTTTGTTGTTAGTTCTCTTTGTTATTCGGTTTTTGTTCTTTCTCTTATTGTTCGCAGCGTATCATTCTGCTCCTTATTGATCCCTAATCTTTATATTTACAAAAAACAAAAGGACATATTAAGTATAGATGCAGTGATTGACGAAGCAGGAAAACATACCATTCTGGAAGTAAACGACACTGCCACAGGACTCAACCCTGATCATGAGGAGGAGGACACCGCCCACATTCGTGACTTGGTTCTGCAAAAGATGAAAGAGGCCTATCAGAGCTCTTCTGCTGCATCCTCTTCCACCTAAAACAACTTGAGTTCGTTATCAATGAAGAAAAAGAAGCAGCAGCAAGAGTATAACAAATTATATGTACGTTGTGGAATTGGAAATAAACTCATGATTGCTCTTGAGCCATCTCCTCGTAGAAAGCTTTGACTTTTGGATGAGCTCGAATGCCAGAGGCTCTCCAATCCTTGAGGTGAAGGCCTTGCAACGAAGTGGCACGAGAGAGGGCCACATAGGCCTGACCGTACTCCCACACCCTCCCCAATGCTATTTCCACTTTGGCAATGTTCATTCCTTACGAAATAAGAAAAAAAAAAAGAAACAGACTAAGAATAAGATAAAAAGAGACAGCAAAGGAATAACAAACCTTGTGACTTGTGAATGGAAAGAGCCCAAGCAAGCGCAAGAGGACACTGCTCTCGTGTGGCTTGCACTACTCCTCCAACCTCTACTGTCCACGTTTCTGGTGTAATGATACGTTTGACAGAGTTTGTAAAGAGAACTTCAGGATAGGCGGTGCTGCTTCGCCTGCCTAGATTGTTGAAAGTGTAATGGAAGTCTATAACCACTCCACGAGAGCCGTTCACCAACTCGGTGCTTAGATTTTTGAGAAGAATGACCTGTTTTTGTACAAATGAAGGAGAATAAGAATACAACAACTGAAGGGAAGAGAAAAAAGGAAAAGAATATCCACCTGTGCGCCGATTTTTAGTTCTAATTTTTCGGTGGCGGGGCAGTTACGTTGAAGCTGAGCAAGGAAGGTAGGCGTGCCTGAATCCTTTGCTGTAAAAAATATCTACCAGCGGCAAAGTCAGAACCAAAGAAATAAAATAAGGGAAGCTGAATGTCGCATACACTTTCGCCAGGAAGTTCTTGCAATCGCTTACAATTCTCCTCTTCGACAGCATTTCTGTATGGATACAACTTGGTTGCAGCAATATCTGCGGTGACATGGATGCCAGAGAAGAAAGAAGAGAATGAGAGGAGAGAGAGAGTGAGAGAGAGAGAGAGACAGAGAGAGAGTACACAAACCAGACAAGGCAGCAGTAATAGCGGACCCTCTCTTCTCAAAGGGAATCATGGCTTGGATGAGTAGACGTTCCCCTTCGTCATCCAGATTGCCTTCTCGAATTCCATTGAGCAAAGAAATGAAGGCCGAGTCGGATTGTCGAAACACTTGTCTAAGTATGATGTTCCTTTGAATGACGCACCGCCATGTTGCGGACTCAAAGCAAAACTGACTTGCTTTGGGATCCGGTGTTCTATGTTTGAGAGAGAGAGAGAGAGAGAGAGAGAGCGCGCGGAGATTGTGAACGATGTGGAAAAAAAGAAAGGTGTGGCTCATTTAAACTACCTTGAATCGCTCACAGGTGGTAGTTGAAAAAAGTCGCCACAAAGAATAACTTGAATACCCCCAAATGGCTTTTGTGATCTCCTGCACCATCATTCATGATTAAAGCAACACTCTTTTGCAGTGTTAAAAGCACCTACCTCACAGTTCGTCCTATAAACTCCAACTTCTCAAAGAAGGCAGCATCTAACATGCTTACTTCGTCCACAATCAGTACTCGGACGCTTTGCCAACGCTGACGGGCGAGCTTGTTCCTACCAACCTTGGCGGCAAGCACTTCTTTGCTCTCCTGTGCCAACCCCACGCCTCCGAAACTATGCAACGTTATACCTCCGACATTGCATGCTGCAATACCTTGATAGTGAGAGGCGATACGCAGATACAGTTGACGGAAAAGTTAGTAGAATAACAAGAACTACCAGAAAAGAAGACAGACCCGTTGGTGCGGTGATGAAGACTTCATCAGGTTCACGGTACTTGTTTCTTAGTTGGTTTACCATTTCTCGCAAGAGATAGGACTTGCCGGTTCCTATTGGGTGGCAAGAGTTAAGCGCAGGCACTGAGAGAGAGAGAGAGAGAGAGAGAGAGAGAGACCTGCACTGCCAGTAAAAAAGAATGACACTCCTTCCAACGCAAGGGTGATGGCAAGGCTCTGATCTGCTGTAAGGGAAGGACAGCTTGAAGAAGCGAATGGCAACGAGGATGAAGAAAAGGACGAGTAAGAAGATTGAGAATAAGAGGAATCGGCACTTGGAGAGGAAGAACGATAGGGAGAGGAAGAACGGTGTGAATGAGACGAAGAAGAGGCAGAACGAGAGGGATAAGAAGCAGATGCTGAGTAAGGCGAAGAAGAACCTCGGGAGGGAGCACGGAAAGGAAAGGAAGGAGCGCCGGCAGAACGACCTCGAGTCAGAGGCTTGCGTACCGCTCCACTCACTCCTCTTGCTCTCTTTGCTCCATGGTGACGGCCGTTGTGGTAGCTGTAGGCAACTGGCAATGTAGAGCGAGCAACAACGCCATGGCCGAAAGGAGAGTCAGTGTACTGCAACTCTTTTCTCTTGCGGGAAGCGTATGCTGAGTTGGTGGTAGAGTTCGGGCCTTGGTAGGCGTAATCTGAAAAAGTAGCGAGCCAAAAGTTACTCATCAAACAACAACGCAAACGAAAACAAATGAACCATACCAGCAAGGGACGAGATAGGGATGGCCTGTCCCGGAACCGCTCTACTGACAAAGGGCGACGCGCTTGCTCCGCCTCTATGGCCTCTGCCTCCGCCTCGGCCTCTGCCCCTGCCCCTGCTTACTCCTTGCGACATAACTCTTCTTCTCTACTCGATTTTTGAAAAAAAAAAAAAACAAAGGTTGAGCTCCTTCTTCCCCTTTGCCGAATTCTCTCTATGCTAGCATATGAAACACTGTTTTCCCGTCTTCCCAGCGGTGCATTCGCGGCTAACGGTGGGGATGCGACGATGAAGTGGTTTTGGCGGGAAAGCAGTGACACAATCAGATCTGATATCGGAGGCGCGTGGCCATTCAGAAATCAAACCGAAAGCAACTCGTGACGTCATGCCGCATCCACACCACAAACTCCTCTTTTTAATGATTTCTACAATAATTATTCAAATGAAAGCAACGATAGTTGCAAATTATTTTTTTTCAAAGCCAAGCAGAAGCACGCGGCGGGTTTGGAGAACGAACGACAGGCACACGCACACTATGGTTGACCATCTTGCTTCACGGCGGTACTCCGCATGTCTTTTGTTGACCTTGGTGGCGATGGTCTTTTGTGGTTGCGCCTGTGGCCTCGCCCAAGGCGCTTCCATTGACATTCAGCTGTCGGCCCCCCAGAAACCCGACTTTCCTTCAGCCTGGCATGCCAAGGCCAACCTCATCGAAATAACTCCCGGTGGCAACCGCTCCTCCCTGGCCTCTTTGTGGTACGTCTACCTTTGTTTTTGTTTGGATTTTGTTTTTCGTTTTGTTTTGTGTTTTGCTTTTTTGTTAGGAATATGTTTTCGTGTTTCTTACTGCCAATATGAAGCAACTTTCAATGATAGTCTAACCATAAGAAAAAAAAAAACTCTAAACAACAAACAACTAAACAGGTTCTCGGCCAGCCTGCAGGCCACCAGAGTGGAAAGACCGGGCTTCACCGTCATCAGCGACTTCCAGAACCAGGTCCAGTACCAGATCTCCAACGGTTACTGCTCCCGTGGCAGGCTGGGCGGTTCCTACTCGGACCTCCTCGCCTACGCCCGCCTCTCCAAGTATGTGGGATCCGCTCGTGTGGACGGCACCAACGCCAACTTGTGGGCTTATGCCAGCGGCTCCCAACTGTTTCTCAAATATTGGGTCTATGGTAACAATACTTTGTTGACTCTCTAAGCTGAAAAGAACAGAAAAGAACTGATCCAAGAAATAACAAACCCCTACCAAACAGCGAATGATGCGCAATCACCAATTCGTGTGCTCTCTTTAACCGGAAGTTATGGTACTCAGCTGGACTTTTATGCCTTCTCGCAGGGAGCCTCTCCTGCTGATTTTGCTCCACCCAAGAACTGCCTCTCGGTAGCGAAGCCTTTGCTTTCCGGAGGAGAAGAAGCCGGAGGAGACCTTCCCTTCCCTCAGGACTTTGATCACGTCCTTTTGGCCTTGATGCCTGCTCTCTCCGAGTAATGTTTGACCAAGCGAAGTGACTGGCGCAAGTCTTTCCCAAACTTTTTAGGATTATTGGGAATATCGGTACTATTTTTCCTTTTTTAGACCAAAAATCAAAATTATTTATTTTCTCATGGATAGATCGAGAGTGGTCCATAATTCTCCGAAAAAATCAACAAAAGTATTGTATTTGTCGACAACTCAAAAACAAAAAGAACACCTGTTCGATGCAAGCGCCTAACGGCAGTAGGAGCGCTCCTGCTGGGAGCACGAGAGGCGGCGTTGGCCACGATAAGGACGAAACGAAGAAGAAGAAGAAGAAGAAGGAGGAGCGGTTGGAAAAACATCTGGAGGCGTGGGTGGATCAGCTGGAAGAGCAAGATGAGCAAAGTTGTGGCAGAGCAGGGGAGTGTAAGTGGCTGCCAGTGCGACCCTCGCCGCCGCCCCCGCCGCTATCGGCAGCTGATTTCACGGCTTACGTCGTCAACAAGCTGCTCTCTTTGCCGCTGGAGGCCGTCAAGCTGCAGCTGCAGTTGCGGTTGATCGAGGCAAAGGGGAGCCGCGCCTCCTCCGGCGGGGTCTCCGTGGGCGCCCTCGCGAGGCAACACGGTTTTCTTTCTTTGTGGAGAGGGCTCTTACCCTCCCTGTTGCGGTACTATCCGTTCAACGCTCTTCAGCTCGCCGTCCAAAACACCATCAAAGCGGTGCTCCAACTATCACCGGAACGAGACAGAATGGTTATTCTTTTCCTCTCTCTCTCTCTCTCTCTCTCTCTCTCTCTCTCTCTGCTTTGCTCCTCTTCGTTCTTCTTTTCTTTGTTCACGCTGTTATGTTGTTCTTTGTACTTTCTCTCCTTCCGTCTTTCTTGTCGTTTCTCTCTTGCTTTTATTCTTACTTCTTACTTTTAAATGCCGCCCAAACGTTTCAGCACGAAGGGAGGTTCCTCTATCTAAGAGCGTTGTTGGGCGGATGGGTGGCGGGCGCTCTGTCCTTAGCGGCCGTCTATCCTTTGGACGTGAGTTACACTCGCCTGTCCATGGACCTCTCCGGCCGACACTACCGCGGCACGTTCAGCTGTCTCTGGGGCATGTACAGGGAGGAGGGCCTGCGAGCTTTGTACAGAGGCTACTTGTTGAGCGCTTTTGCCATCCTGCCTTATCGCTTCGTGTATTTTGCAAGTAACGAACTCTCTCTTTGCTCTAGTGCTCTGCCTCTGTCTCTGCCTCTGTCCTTCTTCACGTGACTCACTTGTGCTTGTGGTATGAAAGGTTGGGACAGCACACAAAAGACAGTATTGAAGGGAGAGACGACGGTGTGGAAGAAATTTTTGCTCGGTCAGATAGCCTCCATTACCGGTTCGTTTACAATTCTCATTCTATCTCTGGTCTTTCTCTCTTTCATCACATCTTTAACATCTAATCCCCGACTACTTAAATCATCGCTCTCCGTTCATTCTTCTGTCTTCTTTCTGCACTTCTGCCCTTTTTCCCCTGCTCCCATTAGCGATGACGGCAACGTATCCTTTGGACACCATAAAGAGGGTGATGCAGGTGAGCAACATGGGCTTGGTGGAGAGCGTGCTGTTGCTGTGGCGAGAGGGCGGCGTCAGCGCGTTTTACGCCGGTTTTATGGTCAATCTTCTTCGCCACTTCCTTTCCTCCCTTTACTTTTCGCTCTTTGATGAACTGTTACAAAAATACACCTTTCCATAAGGGTCTTTTGTTGCCTTAACGGACGGGCAAAGACGCAGAGGAATGATGGAGAGACAGAGAGAGAGAGAGAGAGAGAGAACTGAAAAAGGAGCAAAGCAGAGAAGCAGGAGAGAGAGAGAGAGAGAGAGAGAGAGAGGAAAAGAATTCGCGCGAGAATAGCGTTGCTTTTAACCACAAAAGAAAAGAACCCGGAAAGGAACTGCAGGTGGGAAGGAGAACACCGGCCGCTCCACCGGGTTAATAATTACTCACCACAATTTGAAAAGAATTTCCTAAGGGAGGGCGTTACTCCCCAATTACGCTCCTATAGTCAGGCAACAGCAACCGGCAAAAGAAAAACGTTAGCGAAGCCTTTTTTCTTCTTCTTTCTCACGAGCTCGTACCGAAGGTCTCTTCTCTCTCTCTCTCTCTCTCTCTCTCTCTCTCTCTCTTCCCTTCTTTAATAATAAAAAGCCGACAGCAACACCAGAACTGAAACTGAAGCGGCCCTTCTTCTTCCTCTTTGTTATCTGCAGGAGGAAGGAGGTGAACGAGGAGTTTTTTTTTTTTTTTGGGTGAGGAAGAAACAGCGTATAATTGTTTTTTTTTTAAAGGAAAGAACAACAGATAACGATTTAAAAAAAAAAATAACCCCACAGCTGTTTTTTGTGGTTGGGCCAACCCCACCCCACCCCACCTCCTATATTTTTTTTTTAAAAAATAAAAAAAAAAATAGAAGCCCAAACGGGAGGAGCTATAACAAACGAAAAAAAAAAGTCTTTGCAGATATTGACTTTTTTTTTTGGGGGGTTTTGCTCCGCTGAATCTGTTGTACGTTTGTCTTGTTCTTGTTCTTTGTTTGATTTTCGTTTAATCAAAAAAAAAAAAAAAAAACAAAACAAAGTATAAGAGTACAAACTGGCGACTAAAGAAGAGCTGATGGCCGAGAAAGAAATCCTTTCGAGGATTGAGGCCAACGACCCCTCCCTTGCGCTGCTCCGGTGGCAGATCTACGAGGATGAGTCGGTCGTTAGCCGCATAGCCAAGCGCATCAAGAACAACACCAACCTCAAGCAGATCAACCTCTCCGGCAACATCACCAACGCCAGCTGCAGCGCCGTCACCCAGATCCTAGAGCTGGGCAAGGCCGTGCAGCACCTCAACCTCTCTCAGAGCAAGATTGGGGTGAAGGGCTTGGAGAAAATCGCCAAGGCCTTGGAGACGAACACCACGCTCCAATGCTTGACCCTGTCTCAAACAAAGGTTTGTCGCGTTTGTCAAACTTTTCATGCGTCATCTCTTCTCGTTCTCTCGTTCTAGTTTTCGCTCTCTTCGTGGTGTCTGTGCTTTTTCGTTTTTCCTCTCTTCTTTGCTTCTTTCTATCATTTCGTTTGTTTGTTGGTTTTGGGATTTTTTTTGTTCTCCATGCATTACATACATGCCCTCTCTCTCTCTCTCTCTCTCTCTCTCTCTCTCTCTCACACTCTCTCTCTCTCTCATACCTCTTGTTTTTATTTTGTTTCCTTTAGCACCCGCAACTGAATGATGTGGCGATTGCCAGCATCGCCACTGCACTTACCATCAACAAAACGTTAAACCGGCTCGAGTTTATTGCCTTCAACATTACCAATCGTTTGTCTCTCCTCTCTCCTCTCTTACATCTCTCTCTCTCTCTCTCTCTCTCTCTCTCTCTCTCTTCATCCTCTCTCCTCTCAAGTGTAAAAACGATCACTTACTGATTCTCTCTCCCTTGTCGTACTATCCCTCTTAAAAGTGGGCGCCAAATCGCTAGCAGGAATGTTGGCTCACAACAGCACGCTAGAGTCGTTGAAGCTAAGCGCCAACCCCTTTGGCAACGACGGCATGAAAGACATAGCTCGCAGCCTGAAGACCAACAAAGGCCTCCGTAGACTTTATCTCGACCGACAGGTCCGCGGAGAAGCTAACCTCAACGACAAAGGCATCCTCTACGTGGCTCACATCCTAAAGGACTTCAACAGCACGCTTGAGCTGCTGAGCTTCAACCAGAGCGTCATAGACGAGAAGAGCCTCTCTGCTCTGGTGGATTGCAGTCTTTCTCCAACATGCAACCTTAGAGTCCTACGATTAGCCTCCTCCAACCTAACAGATGAGCATCTCTTGATCCTGGCCAGAGGACTGAGGCAGAACTGCAGCTTGACTAGCTTGGATTTATCGAACAACAAGATCACGGACGATGGCGTGACCCACTTGCGTCTGCGCAGCAACGCTTTCTTGCGTGAACTTAATCTTTCTGGCAACGAAAAGGTTAGTTAGCCTTATCATTTCTTGCTATTCTCGTTGCCCTTAATAATATTGTCATTAAAAGGTGGGCAATAAAGCAATGTTGGAACTTGGACGCATGCTCAAGTACAACCACAGCCTCGTGAGGCTGCTTTGCAACGACTGCCCTGTTGCTGACAAGGCCAAGTCAGGCCTATCCGCCTATATCGAGCTCAACTTCACCATCCGTCACATCTCCTTCTCTGCTGAGGATAACGGGCGCGGGCTGAGCAGCGAAGGCAACGCCTTCCTTGAGCGCAATACCGACAAAGCCAACAAGCTCGCCAACTTACATCAATCCTTCAAACAAAAACGTATGAAAGGAGACAGCGGCCTCTTCTCGAATACTTATCAAAAGGCGTTGGACCTGGGAGGCTTTCACTTTTGTTCGGATACTTCTACTTTGGTTAAGTTCATCAAAAAGGAGCTTCGCAAAAAACAGGGCAAAGGTCTAACCAAGCTCTACCTTTACTCCAACCGATTGCCTCATTTTCCACAAGAGGTGATGCTCTATGGGCATGAGCTCACCGTCTTGGATCTTTCTGGCAACTTCCTCACATCCATTCCTTCCTCTGCACTCTCCAACATGAAGTCCTTGGAACACTTGGACTTGCGCTTCAACCGACTTTCCTCCATTCCTCCTGAAATTGCTCTTCTCACCAACTTAAGGTATGAACGCCTCCCTCTCTCCTCTCTCTCTCTCTCTCTCTCATTCTCGTTTTCTCTCTCGCTCTCTGGCTCTTTTTTATTTCTATGGTGATGTTGCTGGTATTCTTCTTCTTATTTTTGTTTCTACTTCATTCCTGCTTCCATTGTACTGTTTTTGCGTTCAACAGAATCCTTTTGCTGGATCACAACGACTTGGAAAGTTTGCCTAAACGGATATTTGCATTGAAGAAGTTGACCCAACTGACGCTTTCACAAAACCCTATCGAGGAGAAGGACCTTTGTCTGATGAGCATCTATGAACAGATTAATCACCCCACCTTGCACCTCTCTGGGTTGAAGATGTTCACTCTTCCGGAGGAATTCTTCCTTGCTGTGGCTGAATCTAAAACTATCGACACCATTAACTTGAGCAACAACAAACTCACCTCTCTGCCTCCTGAAATCGGAAGTCTCACCTCCATTACTTCTCTTGACGTCTCCAACAACAACCTGAACGGTCTTCCTTGGCAGTTGGTACGTTTTTGCTGTTTCTGTTTTACTTTGTCTGTTTTAACTTGTGCAAGCTAACTTTGTTTACTTTCAGGGAGACCTAACAAACCTCAAAACGCTGAACCTAAGCGGAAATCCTCTTGTCCTCATCCCCGACGAAGTGGTTACTCAAGAAGTGAGCAAGCTGTTGGGCTATGTACGAGCCTTGAAAGATGGCAAAAGCAAAGTCTATCGCATGAAGCTCATGTTTGTCGGCCAGGAGAATGTCGGCAAGACAAGCTTGTACAACCTCCTCAGCACAACGGCACAGGATGAGGAGGACATGACCGAGGAGGAGATACTCCTCCAGAATGCCGTCAAGAAGAAGAATTCCATCGTTCCTGGCGCCATTGCAAGAAAAGCCAAAATAGTGGTGCCAGGAGTAGGAGATAAGGAAGCTCTGGGCAACGAGTTTGTGGATACCGTCTCCACGGATGGCATCGACATTCACAATCTTCGTTTCCCAGCAGCTGCTCCCGAGGGCAAGGACGTCAATGTCAGCTGCTGGGACTTTGCAGGACAGGAGCTCTATTACTCCACTCACGCCTTCTTTCTTTCCAAGCGCTCCCTCTTCTTGGTGGTGTTCAACATGGCGGAGCCTATAGAAGTCAGCAAAAAGAAGATTGACTACTGGTTGGCTTCCATTCACTCAAAGACCAAAGCGAGCCCTGTGCTGGTGGTTGGCACCCATAGAGACGCCAAGAAATGTACGAAGGAGTATGTCAAGGAAATGTTTGGCGCTCTTGCTGGCAGTTATCAAGACAAATACCCTGGCATCAAGGTAAGTGCTCTCTATCACTACTCAATGTGTAAGTTGTTGTTTGCTTTGTTTAGTTTTCATTTGCTAGTTTGATGTTTTTTGCTTTGATGCTAATATGATTCATCGCGAAGGGTTACTTTGCTGTAAGTTGCCGAACGAAGAAAGGATTCAAGAAGCTTCGCGAAGCCCTCCTCTCAACTGTCTTAGAACAAAAACACATGGGCGAAGAAATACCAAGCTCCTTCGCGATGCTGGAAGAACAAATCAAGATAGCGAGGAAAGCCATTTCTCCTCCCATTCTCATGATGGAGGACTTTAAGGAAATGGCCATCAAATGCGGTGTAGAGGATAGGAGCGTTGCTTCGGCCCTGCAGTTCATGCATGACTTGGGCATCATAGTAAAGTTCACCGGAAATTCGTATCGCACCAATCTTGCCTTGGAGAATCTCATCATCTTGGATCCAACATGGTTATCCTCGGTGTTTCGAAGCATCGTCACCACGAAGCACAACTGCGTAAGCGAAGGTATCATCGAGCACAAGAACTTGATACATATCTGGAAGCCGCCCAAGTATCCTACCGAGTTGCATGAAAGCTTGCTTGCCATTCTTGAAAAGTGTGAAGTTTCTTATCCTCTTCAGAAAGGTAACTTACCTAGGGGTCTATTATCTCCTTTCCTTTCGTTAGACTAACTTCCATTACTCCTCTCCCTCTCCTTCTCTCAAGGTCTTTCATCTGGACGTAGCTTGATTGCCACTTTGCTTCCGGACCTGAAGCCTGTTCCAGAAGATTTAGAGCGGACAGGCTGGGCTGCCTCCTGCTTGACCAAAGACAAACGAGACGGTACCATCATGCGTGTTTATGGCTTGGATTTCTTGCCTCATGGTTTATATTTTCTTTCTCTATTTTTCTTTTATTCTCCTTTTACAAACCAAACTCGAAAAAAAACAAAACAAAACAAAAACAGGACTATTTAGCCGTTTCATGGTAAGAACGTTGCAGATAACAAGTCCAAAACTATATTGGAAGAACGGCATTTTGGTCGCTCATAATTCTGTGGGTGGCAACACATTGGGCCTTTTGGAAGCCAACGAGGAAGAACAACAGAGTAAATACTTTCACATCCTTCCTAAAGTGTATTTGATACACTAAACTTTGCATTCTTTTTTCTCTCCTATTCTATCTCTCGCTCTCTCTCTTTCTCTCTCTTCTCTCTCTCTCTCTCTCTCTCTCTCTCTTACAGTTTACATCCAAGTGCGAGGCTCCAACCCAGCTAACCTGATGACAATTTTGGATGCCTCGCTAATGAACTTGGTACAGTCATGGTTCGAAGTGAACTGCGAAGCGTTTGCTGTATGTAGGTGCGACCACTGCGGCAAAGGAAAGAAAAGGCTATCGGAGCGCACATTGGTGCCCCTCAGCGTTTGCCAGAAGAGCGCCTTCCAAGGGGAAGACTCTGTTCCTTGTCCACACACTTCCTCTGTTCCACTTGATCTGGTTTGTTATATTCTCCCTCCTCCCTCCTCTCTTCTCGCTTCTCTTTTTCTCCTTTCGCTAGTCGCTTTTATTCATTTCATTGTATAACTTTGTGAACGTTATAACACTGTGCAGTTGGTGCCAGATCTTACGTTGGCAGACCTCAGCGATGCCTTCATACAATTCGATGATATAGAACTGGGCACTCAAATAGGAGAAGGAGGGGCGGCAACGGTTTATAAGGGAGAGTACAAAGGGCAAACGGTGGCAGTAAAAGAGCTGAAAATGAATACCAAAAAGAAGCTTTCGGAGGAAAAACGGGAATTGATGAAGATACAGATTTTCAACGAGTTCAGAGCTGAAGCCTGGATAATGAAGACGTTGCAACATCCTAACATCGTCCGCATGATTGGTATTGTCTCGCTTATCTTGTCTTCCTTCTGACTTAGTTCTTTATGCTCCTTTTCTCCTCATTTTTGACATTATGAAAAAAGGTTTGAGCAAACGTCCATTGGCGCTGGTCACAGAATTCGTGCCACATGGATCCCTCTATGACCTCCTTCATCGAGACGATCTCGACAAAATTTTGAACTGGAAAATGCGAATGAAGCTGGTTATAGACATCGCCAAAGGGGTGGAATGTATGCACGCACAAACTCCACAAATCATTCACCGTGACTTGAAGACGCTTAACGTGCTGGTAATAGTTCTTTCCGTCTTCTCTTCTCTCGCTCTCACTTTCGTTCATCGCTGATACATTCGCATCAAACCAGTTGACCAGCATTGATCCAGATGAGCAAGTTGTTTGCAAAGTGGCTGACTTTGGAACATGTGTCGCTTCAACGACCTTTGTTGGAAGAGTGGTTGACAATCCTCTCTGGCTTGCCCCGGAAATCATGGCCGGCTATGAATACTCGGAGAAGGTTTCCTCCTCTTTATCTCTCCAGTTCTTCCTATCACTAACTTGTGTATGTTGATAACATACATAACACAAAAGGCGGACATTTATTCCTTTGCAATGATAATGTATGAAGTGTTGACAGCCAAACTTCCCTTTGACGAGTACGAGATCCGTTTCGTGGCCAAACTGGAGAAGCAGATAGAGGAAGGGCTGCGTCCAACCATCCCAGTGGCCGCCACTCCTCCCCTCTATGCGCAGCTGATGCGAGACTGTTGGGCAGGCAATCCCAACGACCGTCCCCCTATGACGGAGGTGGTCCGCAGATTGAAGGCCATGTATTCGGACATTGCTGAGCTGCCCTATGGTTGGGAGGATGCCAGCTTGGCCGTGGAAGCGGCGGCCATCGAGGCAGAGAACGAAAGTAAGAGGAGAGAGAAGGAAGAGCAGCAAGGACTGGCCTCTCCTCAGCGTGATAACAGACGAGCCCTGCTGCGCAGCACTGATCTCTTCACTGGTAACGACATGCTTGGCAAGAGCGGATCGTTGGTTGGAGCAGATTCTCCTGTGGTTTCGGCGCTCAACCGGCATAGTAAGGATTCGCCTACAGTGAGTCCTACCTCTTCGTTTAGTGATAATCCAGAAACGAAAGGCTGGAGTACTGGCCGGTACATGCAACAAGGTCTACTCTCTCTCTCTCTCTCTCTCTCTCTCTCTCTCTCTCTCTACTCTCGTCTATTGCAATGGAATGATCCTAAACGAGATGAAACTGCAGCCATGTTTTCAAACGGAGGGTTGGATAGCATTGATACAAGAAGCCATGAGAAGCTCCCGCTTCCAAACGATGGAAGTGGTGATCTCTCAAACAAGTCGAAAAAGGGGAGTAAGAAGCTACCGATACTGGACAAAGGCAAAGAAAAGGAAAAGACTCCCAAGAAAGAAAAAACAAAGAAAGAGAAGACGAAGAAAGAGAAGACAAAGAAAGACAAATCAAAGAAAAAGGGCAAGGAAGAAGTCGTTGTCAACCTGTAGCTTGCCTTACACGTTTTCATACCAAGCGAGGAGGAGATGCAAAAACGAAAGCAGGCGGCCTTGGTTTTTTGCACTCCGCCCAACTGCAAAAACGTGCTTGTACTTTAATATTTCATTAGAATCTATAGCGTTTGCAGGAATTATTTTTGGTTGAGCGGCGAGAATCCATCGATGAAGGAAGGAAGGAAGGAAGGAAGGAAGGAAGGAAGGAAGGAAGGAAGGAAGGAAGGAAGGAAGGAAGGAAGGAAGGAAGGAAGGAAGGGAAGGAAGGAAGGAAGGAAGGAAGGGAAGAAGGGAGAAGAAGGAAGGAAGAAGGAAGAAGGAAGGAAGGAAGGAAGGAAGGAAGAGAAGGAAGAGAAGGAAGAAGGAAGGAAGGAAGAAGGAAGGAAGGAAGAAGGAAGAAGGAAGAAGGAAGAAGGAAGAAGAGGAAAGAAGAAGGAAGAAGAAGAAAGAAAGAAGAAAGAAAGAAGAAGAACAAGAAGAAAAAAACTTCTTAGCACAAAAGAATAAGAAAAGAAGAACAAGAAGAACAAGAAGAACAAGAAGAAGAAGAACAAGAAGAACAAGAAGAACAAGAAGAAGAAGAAGAAAAAAAAACTTTCATTGCAGCCCAAGAACAGAACAAAAGAAGAACGAAGGCACAAGTAGCAGAAAAAGAAAGAACAAGAAGAAGAAGAGGAGGAACAGGAAAGAAGGAGAAAGAAGGAGAAGCACAAGAACAAGAAGAAGCCAGGGTTCAGGCAGGGGTCCTGAGGAAGCAGAACCTAATACACGAAGCAAAAAACAATAACTATATAATATTATTGATGATGTTATTAACTTTTTTAAAGAAAATGCCTTTACAAAGGCGATCCGTTCCTCCAGAGTTGAAGTTGCAGTTGTCGGTTGAGATTGCTGGGGCTGAGGTGGCAAGGGTTGAGAGGCAGAGGCAGTGGTCGAGCTTGCGGCAGAGGTTGCGGTTGCGGTAGAGGTAGAGGTAGAGGTAGTGGGTGAGCTTGCGGCAGAGGTTGCGGTTGAGGTAGTGGGTGAGCTTGCGGCAAGAGTTGAGACTGGGGCAGAGGTTGGTTGCGGCTGGAGCTCTACATGGGAAAGTCCCCGTTTTTTCAGGTCGGACAAGAGTTTGGCGACTTCAGCCTCTTCGTGTGTTGATTGGGGGTCAGGTTGTGAGGCTGGCTGGGGCTGGGGGACCGGAGCTGACTGGGAGAGAACTCGGGGTTGAGGCACAGGGCGGGGATGCTGCAAAGAAACCACCACGAGAGCGTTTGGTAGGTGGCTCAGAAGGGTGGTCTTGAAGGGTGGTGTGATCCAACAAAGTGAGATTGGTGAGCAAATGATGTACCTCCCTCTCCTCCTTTTTCCTCTTCAGCCTGTTGACCTCTGTTACCAACTGCTGCCTCTCCGCTGCCCACTGCTGCTCCCGTTGCTGCAGCAGTTGTCGGAGGCGTGCATTCTCGGCTCTGATATCAGAGAAAGAGGAGGAAAGGGAAGCGTCCGTCAGCATCCTTCGCGTCGCACAACAAAGTGAACCGCCGTAAATTCGTCGACATCCGATTGTTTCAAATCAAACAAAAAATTTCAACGTAAAACAACTTTTTTGTTGCGTGAAAAATGTAGTAAAATGAAATGCTGGTTGATGTAGCAAAACCCTAGGACAGGCCGAGGTACGAACATCGAGAAAAAAAACCACAGAATAACAACAAGATGGTGGTAGAAAACAGAAAGCGATACACGAAAAGAAAACCACAAAAAAAATACATAAATCCCGCCAATCCAGGAAAAATAATCAAACATAAATGAGGGGCACAGAGTAGCACGATAAACCCAAAGTAAACAAACACAAGGGGGTGTGAAATATCGTACCTAATCTCTTCCTCTGAGGCATCGGTTTGTTTGTGGTTGGTGGGTTGGTTCATCTTCGCCGTTTGCTGCTGCAGTTGTTGTTGATGTTGTCGTTGCTACTTGAAATGTAAAAAAGTAAAAGAAAGGAAAGAAAGGGTGAAACTTTACGTTTTGTTAGGCGGTGCATCAAGGGACGAGTTGACAAGAACGTAGTCGGCATCAATGGCCCACATTGTCCTCGCCGAACAGGACGGCATTGCAGGTTGGGAACTTTTTTGGCGGGAAAAAAAAAGAGTGATTTTTGTCGACGGTATGCGTCAAACACGCATCAAGCCGGGCTACTAAAATTTTTCTAGGAAGAAATGTTTCACATTTTCAGCCGGTGCCCATTGGCGCATAGTTCGGTGCCTTTTCGCATTTTTTTTCTGTTTCCCTTGTGTATGCACATGTATTTCTAAAGGCAAAAAAAAAAAGCAAAAGTGAATCACCAGTTGTGTTTTTGCATGCATGGGAGGCGGGCACACAATTGAGACTACCGACGCAACGGTGTACTGGGGTTACCCGAAAAACGATACCCATATCTACGATTTGGTCTTTGCAATGGTTTACCACCAACGAGAGAGAACCAGAGCACTAGAAAAAGAAGAGAAGAGAGCGATTAAGAGGAGATAAGAAAAGTAGTGCGAGGAAGAGGAAGAGAGGATCGAATGATTTCTTGTCTTGCAGTTATCGTGAATGTTGTTGGTGTGTCAGTTGCCTCCTGAAAAGTCATTGGCATGCTGGGTTTGCACAACTTTGGCGAGGGTAGGGTATTAAGATAGGTGTCCCATTGTGGGGTAGATACAGCTCGTTGGTATATCTGCCCCGATGTTGGTGCGTGTGGTTGCAGTTACAGCAGCGGAGCTGGCTGGGGCTGAGAGGGGACTCGGGGTTGAGGCACAGGGCGGGGATGCTGCAAAGAAACCACCACGAGAGCGTTTGGTAGGTGGCTCAGAAGGGTGGTCTTGAAGGGTGGTGTGATCCAACAAAGTGAGAGTGGTGAGCAAATGACGTACCTCCCTCTCCTCCTTTTTCCTCTTCAGCCTGTTGACCTCTGTTACCAACTGCTGCCTCTCCGCTGCCCACTGCTGCTCCCGTTGCAGGTTTTCTGCTGCCCACTGCTGCTCCCGTTGCTGCAGCAGTTGTCGGAGGCGTGCATTCTCGGCTCTGATATCAGAGAAAGAGGAGGAAAGGGAAGCGTCCGTCAGCATCCTTAGCAATGCTCAAAAAACTGATTTTAAATAACTAACATTCAACAAAATAATGGACAAAAGTAAGAATCTAAACCAGCAAAGTTATATATGGAAACCAAAAAAAGATTTCGAGCAATTGGAGACATGGCCTTGAATCATCTCGCGCTGGCAACACTTTCGATGGCTAAGGTGGGAACCAATCAAACGGTGAGCAATGCAGAATAAAGAAGCAGCATCAACGACGAGTAATCTGGGCATTAAGATTGCGATGAGTTGGAAACCACCATCCCGGAGGCACACGCTGAAGAATCAAAATCACCACCAAATCCAATCCAGGGAATGCAGGGCATAAAGCAAATCAACCCTTGTTCGACCCGATAGCGGACCCTTCGAGGGCTTGGAAGAAATCGAAGCCGAATAGTATGATACGGAACAAAGAGAAGAAACCGAAAAAAAATGATTGACCAAATGCTTTTTTATCTACAAAGAAGGCCAATCATTATAATAAATAGAACTAGAAAGACAAGCCGCTCTTTCACCTATTGAAAGACAGACCAGCTCAAATTTAAATCTTGTTGCTCATCTTCTGAGAAAGTCTACTCCTCATTAGGACCAAGCGTCGAATGGTGATAATAGTCACCGGGATAATCCAAAGCGCGTCTTTCCTCCTCTTCAGAAGAGGTAGCTGTTGGGAGGGAGGAAGAATCGTTATTATATTTGGCCATCATTTCGGAAAGCTTTTGCTGCTTCTCCTCTTGTCTTCTTCGTGCAGCGGTCTTCAGCCGTTCGTGGAACTGCTGCATCATGGCCCGTTGGGTCTGTGGGACGAGCACCGACTCTACCTCCTCTTCTTCCACAAAGTGGACGTCTTGCAAGTTCAAGTCGTCCACTTGTCTTGATAGACGAAATATATCTGAGACGTTGGGCCGCTTATCCCCGCTACGATTGCTGATAGATTAAAAGTCACATAAGTGAGTAATAAAACAGAAAAACGAAATTTTACCTACCTGCAATAGCTGCCGTGGCCATAAGAGCCTAGGCTTAAAGTTGAGGAGTGGCGAGGCGAGCTGTCAAGGCTACGTGAGTGGAGAGGATCCTTTTGCCCTTCTTCTTCGCCATTATGGGGATGAGGAAAGGCGAGGTCCAACAGAGAACAATCGGATGGCAGTTCTTGCTTCACTTGAGCCGTTTTGTATTGATTGCCGTTTATCTCAAAGTCATCTGAAGATAGCCGAGTAATACACACCAATTTGCGACCGTTGCTGTTGCAAACTTCTTTGTTCTTGTGCTCTTCCTGGTTGCTTTCGTTCTTCTTTTTTGGGAGAGAAGAGGCGCAGATGTAGCTGACAGTGGGGTCAACGGGCAGTTGCTGTAGTGAAAAGATGACGGTGCCGTGCTCCAACGGCAAAGGTTGAGAGGGTGATGCCCGTCGTCCTGATTTGCCAAACACGCTCTTCATCTTTCCCCACACTCCTTTCCTTCGAGAGCTTGGTCCTCTCCCGCTCCTATTTCGTTGTTTACTGTAACTAGGGTTGGCGTTTCCTTCACTCTCTTTGTTGGCATCAAGTTCATCCGTTGAAGAATCTTTGGTCTCTGTTTCATGCTCCTTGATAAGTTTGGGAACGGCTATCACTGGAATGCCATCATAGAACTTGAGTCCTGTAAACTTTTCCACTTGTGCTTCTGCCGAGGGACACTCCTCATCTTCCTTTTCAGCCTAATGTTATACAATTGATTTGTTAATGATACCGTTTTCGCCCCTCTCTTCCTTTTTTTTCTATCTTTCTCTGCTTTCCTTTATTTGCTAGGGAAGGCATACCAGTAGTACTGGCTTTGCGTTTTGTACATCAATAGTAAGTATGCCCTCCGTAGATACAAAGTCCTCTTCTTCTGGAATGTCGATTACGCGTTGCCGCTGGTTGCTCTTGTCAACTTTTGCATAGAGTTGCGTTTAGTAAAATCAGAACTTCAATAGACAAGCAGCACGCAGCCAGCAAGACAGAAAAAAGAAGGGGAAGGACGAAGCTACCTCCTTCAACTGACAACAAGACCTGCCGCTCCGAAATCCTTTCCAACCTGGTCCCATTTTCGGTGTAAAACCAGCGACCATCTTGCAGCTCCCTCAAAGAGAAGATCACCTTTCCCTGTTTATGTTTTGTGGTTATGGTTGTTTTTTTAAAAAAGAAGTCCAAGCATCAAAAATAGAATAACAAAAAGGTGAACGTACGTTTCCTCGTTCATCGTAGATTTGGTAACCTTCCTTCAACGTGTTCTCGAGCACGGCTTGGTCCACTTGGAGGGCCAAGGCCAAGGCCGTGGCACCCAACACAGAGGATCGATCCAGCTCCTCGTCATCATCCTCGTAGTCTTCCTCCTCTGGTATTTCATTCTCGCTCTCATGGGAGCTGTTGCCCCCTTCCTCCTCCTCGTGTTTGCTCTGTTGCTGTTGTGCTGGTGGATGCCTCCACCAGTTTGTGACCAGTTTGGCATGCCCCCAATCGTTTGGCTCCGTGTGATCGAGGCTGCTGCTTGCGCTCTCGCTCCCTCCACCACTGCTGATACTACTATGGCTGCCACTACTGCTGCTGCTGCTGATCGTGGGAACAGCAGGAGGAGGAGAAGAAGAAGGAACAAAGAAAGTGCTCTCACTTATGCTTCGTTTTCTTGGCGCCTTTGTTCTAGAAGGGCAGTTGCTGTTGTCCAGAGGTAAGCCCATGTCCTCCATGCCATTGATGCCCCTCCTCCCCCAAATCTCCCTTCAACTCAAACCTCCTTCCTTGTAATCTGGCAGAGAGCACAAAAGAAGACAAAAAAAAGAAAAGAAAAGAAAGAAAGAAAGAGAATGTCCTCTCTCTTCTCCACACTGGCTTCCTATAGAAGCCAAAGGTAAGGCAAGGAAAGGAAAGGGCAAAAGGTAGAGGTTGGCCCAGAACAAATCTGCTGCTGCTGTTGCTGAGGTATGATGATAGGGCAGGCTCAATTACACTACAAGTCCGCCAGTTCTCCGTTGGGTGGGTCGTTTGGGTTGCGCTTCACCCTTTTCAGCTTTTCGTTTTCTTTTCTCCTCTTCTTTTCGGGATTTTTTAGGGGGTTCGGCTGAGGTCCCTCCTGCTCCCGTTTTGCCTTGGGGTTTTTTCGCCGCAGCCTCAAGCTGACGTCCTCCTTATCTCCTCTCCTCTCTCCTCGCCTTAGCCTCATCTCCTCTCTTGGCTCATGTCCTTGCCCATGTCCTCTCCCTCGGCCTGGCGCCTATCTGCTCTCATGTCCTCTCTCCTGCCTCTCTCCAGCTGTCCTTGTATTTTGTGCGTGCGACACGCAAAGCGAAATCCAAGAAACAAAAAAAAAAAGAAGCAAAAGCACAGGTTGAAAACGTTGTTCACCGGAAGAGCCAAGCCACCACCGCCACCAAAAACAGCAGCATGAGCAACCATGGGCGGCCAAAAAGCCCCTCCCCGCGATTGTTCGATTGATACGGGTCAGAACCACCTGATGATGAGGATAGCGTTGCGTTCAACAGCTTCTTCAGCTCTCTTTGCATGTCTGGTACTACGTCCGAGTAGATGCGTCCCCTGCAGCCTGACCCTACTCCTGCTATCATCCATCTTCTTCCTACAGATGTATTTTATGTTACGAGAAAACCAAAAGAGAAAATAGAAGAGAGACTTGGAAGGGTTAACGTACCCTGTTTAACTAAAATACACATGATGAGGGCAGTAGAGTTGCCTTCTCCTCCTAATTCAAAGCGGACCAATTCCTTGCCAGAGCTTTCCTCCACCATCCGCACATATGCTGTTTCGACTTTATGGAATGGATCACCGCGATAGCTCGTCACCACGAATACCAACGCTTTCGCTCTTTGGGGAATGTCTTGTAGATTCACTAGTATTTGTTCGTCGTCGCCATCGCCTGCATGAAACTACATCAGAGAGAGAGAGAGAGAGAGAGAGAGAGAGAGAGCGAACAGAAAAGAGAACATGGAAAACAACGAGAAGAGAGATGATAGCAGAGCGCGAAGAATAGAAAGAGTACCTTCACCAGTAAGATTGTCGCCAGTATGACGAATGCTGTGATTGGAGCTTTGCTGTCGCCCAAAGTAAACGGTTTCCAACAAATGAGCCCGCGAGTCAAACACGCAGCAAGAGGCATCCAAGTCTACTACCGCGCCGTCGATGACGTCCCATCCCAAACCCATTATCATGTTCGAAACTCGTCTTCCTACAGTGGCCTCCAGGTCCCACGCTTGCAGCTGGTTGCCTCCTCCTTTTCTCAGTATGAGTATCTTCTCGCTCATGTCGATGAACTTGGGCCGGATGCCAAGATCGTTCTTGAGCTCGGCCTTCATGTGGGGCAGCAGCTCTCCCCAGCTCCTCCCGTTGGTGGCTTTGCCTATTGCCGTGAACTTCCATTCCATTGGTGCTCCCTTCTTCCTCACGAGCTTGCACATGATTAACGCTGTTGCGTTTGTTCCCTTTTTAAACGTGAGAGACAGAGAGAGGTGTTTGAGAAATGTTACAATGAAAGATGGGATATGAGAGAGAAAAGCAGAGGCATAAAACCTTACAACCGAGAAAGAAGTGGGCGAGAGTATTCCCTGTGGTAATGTCTACTAGACGCGCTTCCGCTGTTTCAACTATTTGTGTTTTTGTAAAACAAAATAACAACAAGTCAGCAGCGGTCACTAGGGCGGTGGAGAACAAAAAGAGCAGAAAGCAGCAAGAAGAGCAGAAGAAATGGACAAGAGGAGGAAGAAGAAGAACAAGGAGAAGAAGAAGAAGAAGAACAAGAAGAACAAGAAGAAGAAGAAGAAGAACAAGAAGAAGAAGAAGAAGAAGAAGAAGAAGAAGAAGAGCGAAAAGAATAAATGGACGCGAACCAGCAGCAAAGTTTTGGCCAGAGTAAGAGGTAACGGTGAAGACGAGCGCTTTGATCTTTGGACTAAGTTTGGCAAAGTCAATGTAAATGTTCTCGTCCTCTCCCTCTCCTTCGCCGGTGGTATTATCGCCGCTGTGCCTCATGCCGCCACCTTCACTTTTCAGCTTTCCAAAGTAAACGGCGTCCACCCATTTGCCGTTTTCATCAAAAGCGACACACGAGGCATCCAAGTCAAACTCTTCCTCCTTTTGGCTCTGGTCTGGTTGCTCACCCGATGGTGGTGGTGATAGGACAGCAGAGTCCCAACCAAGTCCCATGCGCAGCCTTGGGCTCTGCCTTTGGTCCATCCATAACGACTCTCCTTCTTTCAAGGTAGGAGAAGCTGCAGCCGTGCTCCCTGCCATCCGGTAACGTTACCCTACCCGAAAATATTTTGCCGACACTAACCCTAACCTAAGGTGTAGGGCTAACCCTAACCCTAAGTTCTAATTCAAATCACAGCTCATCATCATGCGGATGATGGGCCATGAGCAGGTGGTGGGTGGCGCCGCTGCCTTCCGCCAACAATGAGGCAGCCAGCTCGTGATCGTCCCCCTCCAGGATGGTCCGCAGGAGACCCTGCCCCTCCCATTCCTCAAACTCCTCGACGCCGCCGATGTAGACCCCATGCAGGAAGACCTGCGGCACCGTCCACACGCCGCTGCGAAAGGGCAAGGCCCCACCCCGCAAGGCAGAGGGGCTGACCTCCTGCACCTCCACTTTCTTGTTGTACCGTTTCAGCAGCTGCAACACCCTCTCCAGCGCTGCCTCTTGGTCTTCATCTTCTGGGTTATCTTCTGCCGCTGAGGGAGGATAGTAGTAGACAAGCAGGGCCGCGTCGCCCTCCCCCCAATCGTGAGCAAGCCCCGCGTGATACTCCACAATTGCAGAAAGGGCTACCAAAAGAAGGGCAGCAATCCCCCCGTTTCGCAGCGGAGATATAAGAAGCACCATCCTCACACCTATCCTATCCTTTCGTGGTTTTTCGTTCTCGTTATTTTATTCCAACAACAACAACAAAAAAAGCAGAGCACCCGAGCAAGAGTCACCTGCAAAGACTTTACCATTAGGAGCAATTGACGGTGGTCTCCTCTTCTGACGTCACCTCTGCAATGATGAATGGATCGCACAGAAAACTGTCTTTCTCTCTGCCAACCACTTGCAACACAAACAGAACGAGACATTCCTCCGTGGCCTCGCTTGGGTGGGCACAGCGCTGGCGCACAGCGGGAGATGAAGTTAGGGAGCTGGGAAGCCGCGCCGAACCCGCCTTGCTCCGACGTCAAGGGCATCCTTACTGTGCAGGTCATTGGCGCTAGGAAGCTTCAAGGGCTCGGCGACAGTCGTCATTGTACTGCTTTCTCGTCCTGCCTCCTCTCTCTCTCTCTCTCTCTCTCTCTCTCTCTCTCTCTCTCCTCTCTCTTTGTTTCACTCTCCATTCTCTTCTGTTCGCTGACAAGAAACAAAATGATAGGTCCGGACCTCTATGTCAAGCTTTATCATGAAGGGTTTTTGCCGCATGGCAAGCACAAGACAAAGACAGCGAAGAACACACCAACGCCCCACTGGAAGAACGTGTTCACCGGTTGGATCTTTTCTGCGCCTTCCACCCTCATAGTTGACCTCCGAGGAAGAGGAAAAACATCGCTTTTAGGTGCCCCATTTCTGTCTCCTCTCCTCCTATCTTATACTCACTCGCTCATACTCTCTTTCTCTCTCTCTCTCTCTCTCTCTCCCCTTCAATTGCCGATGGTTATACATACAGACAAACAACGACTGGGCACGGTCACGCTTTCTTTTCAAGAGGGCAAGAATGAGCGAGTGGAACAATGGGTGGCCCTGCAGCCGCATGACGGCAAGAAGGCATCAGGCAAGTTGGGAGAACTTCGTCTAAAGTACGAGGTACATTACTTGTCGAAGGTTATTTTCCTCCTCTACATTCTCCATCCGGTCCTCCCATCGACTTCAAAGTCTAAATAGTGCCAAACCCTCCTCTATCCAAGGGTCAACATCCACCTTGGGATCGTTTCCACAACTCGAGCAAGTACATTCTGGTGGATCCGGATACCACAGACTCGTTTGTGATAAAAGTGCAGGGCTACCTGGATGACATTGCAATGCTGTACATATGCGAGAAGTTGAGCCTGCCTGTTCCTGTCAAAGACCGAATCGTGCAAGGCAGCCAATACTGTACATGGTATCCGACCTCTCCTTCTCGTTTTATGTGGCTGCTGCCAATAACGACGTTTTCTTTTGTTTGTTAGGGTGTTTAAAGTGCCGCTTCCCAAGCTGTCGCATAGCAAGCTTATACGAACGGAAGAACACAGTGAGTTGCTGCGAGATCGCTTTCGGCAGTGCCTTGTGCAAATATTTGATGCGTTAGCCGCAGTGGGTTGGAGGCTGCTCTGTGAGGACTCCAAATGGAAGTACTCTGCCACACAGAGCAAGGAAGTATTGGCAGGCAAGGCCCTTCCTGACTTGGTCTCCAGCAATGCCTTATTCCTCAACGACCACTTCCGAAAGAGCAAACACGTGTGGCATCAAGGCCGGTTTGAGCCAATAACCACCACTGCTACACCGCAAGGACGCTCTTCCCGAAACGAATTGAGAGTGAGGAGGCCAACGGGACTGGTGAGATATCCAGAGAAAGGAGTTAGCATCATTCAAAAAGGATCCAGCGTGTTGATCGACCCCATGCGAATAACGAAGGACATCCAAGATGTCAAGGACAATCTTCAGGAACGCCTTCAACGTGCCGTCAGCCTGCAATCCCTTATTGAACCAAGCAAAATACAGCGAGAAAGCCCTGCTTCCTCTCCCGTTCTCTCTCCTGAAGCGAACCACAACAACCAAAACGAACACGTAGGCAGAACTAGCAACTTTGGACTCGCACCGAAGAAGAAAAAACAGAAGGACAAGCATAAGGAAAAGGAGAGGCATCAAAAAAAACAAAAAGACAAAGGAAAGGAGAAGGAGAAGGAGGCCAAGGAGAACGTCAAGGATAAACAAAAGGAGAAAGAGAAGGAGAAAGCTCCCTCTTCTTGTTCTTCTAGCGATCCTGAGAGCTATGAAAAGCAGAACAAAGGAAAAGTTAACCACAAGAGCGAGAATAACAAGAAAATGAAGAGAGAGCCTACAAGGAAGAAAGCAAAGAGCACGAAGCCAAATACTTCAGTTAATGCAGGAGAAGACCAGGGTGCTAAGCAAGCCTCAGAGCAGAATGTTGAAACCTCACCATCAACTTCCATTCACCCAACCACAGAAAAGAGAAAAGACAAACAAAGTAATGTCACCCAGATAACATTGGACAATCACCAACTGAAGACAGAAGCAGGAGCACACTTCACGGAACGCCTTGCTCATGAAAAAAATCAAACATTTGGTCCTCATTACTTCTTCATTGAGACAGTTGGGAACAAGTATTGGGAACTTTTTATCTATGTACGTGTTCACTATCGTCCTTCACGTTTGTTTCCTTCCTTGTTCTTATTTTCCTTTCTACACGTTTCAATCTTCAATCCTTATCCACAGGCAAATATGCCAGATGAACATGTTGCTCTTCTAACAGAAGCCTTTGAAAGCTTAGAGAGAGTTGAGGATAACGATGGGACTTTCTTGTGTTGGGCCTATAGAATACCAGGTACTCTCTCTCTCTCTCTCTCTCTCTCTCTCTCTCTCTCTGCATGCAAAACCTCACAACCACATACGGATAATGAAAGGATTGGGCAAAAGAGGAAAAGACATGTTCGAGGACCAAGAGTTGAGATTACAAAGGAACCGTCTAGAGAATTACATGTTGCGGTTGTTCGACAGATTCTCTACCTACGGGTTTAAATTCGTCACCAAGTTTGATAACACTTGGGTGTTCTACCATAAACCTAGTTCTCGTGGTCTGGCAACACCCAACGCAAACGGAACGCGTAGCCTTCATGCGCTTGTAGATCCCTGTTACGAGCGCTTCCAAAGCTATCGTCCTCGTTGGCATATGGAGCTCAAAGTACACACGTTCTCTTCTTACTTCTTTGTTTTACAATATCAATTGAAGTAGCTGATATCTCTTCATTCTATTCAGGGCGATATTCCCAAGTCAGTCACCACATCCTTACTTCGCGTTAAGGCCTTTGTACGCGCAACCAAAGAGATAGATGCGGATGACTCTTTGTTGTGTTGGTATGTACAGTCTCTTTAATGTCTCCTGTTTGCAATTATAATGGTTATGTTAAAAAGGTTGCTGCCAATACCTCCCATAGAACAAGGGCTCAGAAAGGAGAAGACAGAGCGTAGAAGAAGGCTGCGATACCTTTTGGCAGTATTTGACAAACTGAGTGCGTATCTATGTTGCAATGTCATAAGACCGCTTATTCTAATCTGCCTTATATTTGTGCTATTTACAACAGTGAGTGGAGGGTATCGCTATGCAGTGCCATGGGGCCGCTCCCATTTGTTTATAGCTAAAGTCAAGGAAGGCCATTCGCCCAACATTGTATACCAGAATTGTCTGGTTGCTGACTTGTACAGGAACAAAGGAAATCTCATGCTTGAGCTACAGGTATTCTCTCTCTCTCTCTCTCTCTCTCTCTCTCTCTCAAATTCTCTCGCTGTTTTCTTACATATGTGAAACTAGGGTCGAGCGTCGAGGTCAGTGTTTGATAGAATCCATGATAGGTTCCATGATGAGATACACAAGGAAATGGAGGTTGTAGACAGCGACAATCATCATTTGTCATGGTTTGTGGTTACTTTTGTTATTCGAACATAAGCGGCTTACTTACTGACTATGTCGTTATACATTTAAAGGGTCATCCAGTTTAATCGAGACAGGCGTTATTCTGTAGGGGAGAAGCTAGCCCGCTTGAACGAAAACTATCTTTGGGTAGGCTTTCTGAATACATGTTACTGTACGTGTTCTGAGTTAAAGTCTTCTAACTTACACTGCACAACAGACAAAGCGATTGCAGACACTCGACATACTATCACGAAAGGGTTACGATTACATTTCCTCCTTTGGGAGAGCACACCTGCTTGCTCTTAGAAATGCACCCGCTCCAGTGGTTCACATATCCGTTCAGCCCTGTCCGTTCTCTCCTATTGTCATCGAAGTGATGGTTCTCTCTCTCTTTCTCTCTTCCCGTTAGGAAAACCGCTATTAACCCACGCAACGGCAAAATAATCAGGGTAACATTGCACAAGATACGCTAGAAGAGGTGGTAGAGGCGATGGGCGCTAAGCCTCCTTCGAGCGTGGTGGACGAGAGTCGTGGCGACAGCCATGTTGGATGGTAACCGCCTCCTCCTTCTTCCCATTCCTTATCACCTTACCGACATCTCTCTGCACTTCAAAAACAGGCGGATATTCACCACTCAGGAAAGTCAAGTTGGGAAGACAAAGCGGGAGGAGACAGCATGGGCACAAAATCACCAGCTGATGGTCTATGATTTTTTGCGCAACGAGTACAACTATCGCTTCCTTCATAACAGCGACACCACTCAAGCTGTTCATTTCACCGTATCAGCCGATGAGTTTTGAGAGTTATAGATAATAGCCGCAAAAGGGAGGAAGAGGTCTCCTACGCGACCGTCACCTGCACTCTTAATTGTTCATGAACATAGAATAGTGCATTTGTTAAGGAAGGAGGATCCTCATTGGTCAATCATATGCAATAAGTTTACTTCATTAGCAGCAAACAAAGATTTTGGGCTTGTAAACGGCACTTGGTGATGGATGTCTTTTCTTTTCAGTTATCATAAGGTTGCCAGAGCTGCAGCCAAAGAAAAAACAGTACAGTATAGAAAAAAGCATGAAGTCGCAGGCAAGAGCGCTGGTTTGTCTTCTCTGGGCATTGTTCTCCTTAGCGTCAGAGTGTACAGCCCAAATTCCAGCAGGAGTAAGCGACCCACAGAATGCCAACGCCACATGTGTTCATATATCTGCGTTCTCTGCAGAGGAGTTGAATGGTTGCACAGAGTTTTTAGACTATGAATGGATATACGCGGACGTTTATACTTCTTCTCGAGTTGCCTTGTTAACGCAAGTTTTTAGCTAGCCCTTTCCTCTATTTTAAAATACTGACTTGCTTTCCCTTCTTCAAACTTTTCAGTTCTGGAGCTCTTTTCTTTTCTTCTAGGGACCCTCAGTGCTCGTTTAACTATCTTCGCTATGCCTGTCCCAATTACTTTCGGTAAACTTATCGTTCCTGCTGCTATCTTACGGTTCGACTCATTGCTTCATGAACAACACGCAATAACAGCCGTTGTGACGGAGTGGTTGTTCCAGAGGAACATCGAGTCAACGAGTTTGTTCCTGCAACAGTACCGGTTGGAGTATTTCTGTGCCATTCCGTTTGCGAGGTTTTTCGGTCGTCCTGCTTGGCGTCTTTGGCTGATACGGGTTTGGATGCAGAGGAGGTGACCGCCTGCGAAGCTCCCTTCTATCCCCAAGGTCATGGATTTCCCAAGTACAACATCATGCCTGAAGGTCCCAACTATACCATCCCCATTACAGCGGATGGTGGCCAAACATTCTTTAACGCCACGTTGACCTGCTCGCAAGGCAACAAGAACGGATGTACGTCATCGCCGTTATTCTTTCCATTGTTCTTCCTCTTCCGCTTGTTCTGCTTCTTCCTGTCGTCATCTCCACACAGTTGCTGATTGAGAAAATAACAGCGATGAACTACCGATGCCCAGAAGGATTCCATCAAGTGGAGGGTAATTTCTGCACGTATGACTGTCCCCAACCATTAGTTACCGACCAACAGTACGACTCGCTCACAACTATGACTACGGTCATGGGATGGATATCTTTCGTCTGTTTATTGGTGCTGATCGGCAGTTACGTTGTGACACCGGCTAAGTGGAGCTATCCCGCTTTTCTTCCGTTGTTCTTCTTTTCTGCGTTGTTGGGCCGCAGCTTTGCGTTTTGTTTGGGGAGTATGGTTGGCCATTACGATGTGTGGTGCGGAGACGATGGAGAGCCAAACCAATGGGGTGACCCTTGGTGTACCATTCAGGGTTTGTGTTTCATTCTCGTTTATGTTCGTGTTGTCAGCTTTTCTCTTCTTCTTCTTCTACTCTCCTTCGTGCCTTCGTTTTAACAACTACTGTCGTCAACAGGAATGTTGTTTGTGTATTTCACGTTAGCAGGAGCCGGCTGGTGGGCCGTCATTTCGGCCCAGTTATTTTTTTCGGTGGTTATCAACACCGACGCCTTTGGAAGGAACATCAAGTATCCGTTGATGTCATTATTACATGGGTGCTGTTGGGGCCTTCCATTGATTCCTTTGGTCATAGCTCTTGCCACTGAACATCTTGGTTACGGCCATGAGCTCTGGTAAACCTTTGTTTCGTGTCTTTCTGTTTGTTGCTGTGGTGAGTAATACAGGAAAAAACACAAAACACAAAACAGGTGTACTATACATAGTTCGGAGGAGTTGAACTTCGAGCCAACTCCACAAGGACCAGAACACCAACGTGATGAGCAAGCGGAAGCTAACCTATGGAATCTAGCGCTGTTCACCATTCCCATATTGGTGTTAGTGTGCATCTGCACCGTGTTGCTGACCTTTGTTATCGTTGTTGGGTATAGGGTTTGTATTTGGCGCTTGTTGGTCTAGTTGAAGAAAGGAGAAGAGGTTATCGAGAGCTCAACAACTAACCTTCTTTCAAAACAGAAATCGAACCAAGGGTTGAAGTTCTTCATATCTCAATGGAGGTTGATGGCGTTCCTGTTGTTGTACATAATCATTTACTCGTAAGTTCTCTCCTCCACCTGTTTAAAGATAAGACTCACCATTGCGCTGTCCGTCCGTGTGGTACAAAAGCTTCGTTCTGTCCTTCCAAATAAACTTCCATGCAGCCAAAGAAGAGCAGTACTCAGAGTACTCCTCCTTTCTCAAGTGTACATTTAACCAGGCAGCCGGCGAAGGTTTCTTCCTCTCTCCATCTTGGTTTTTTTGTTTCCAAACCTTCTCCTTCTCTTGTCCTCTTGTTGGCATGCAAAGCTGAAGCAAACATCAAAAAAGCGGTGGGCGCACCTCCAGAAGAGATCTGCGAGTTGGAGTCACAAGTAAGCTATCCGCTGTGGATGGTATCGACGTTTTGCGAGGTGGGACAAGGCTTCTTCGTGTTTCTTATCTTTGGCACCTCCGCTGAGGTCTACAGAGCGCTGTGGTACCTTGTCAAACACCAGCGCTTTGCCTCCTCTGCCAGCCGGCCTTCCAATTCTTCAGAAGACCAGCAAGCAAGCAACAGCAGCCTGAAAAAGGTGCCGGGTCACAACGTGCAAACTCCTCAGAGCATCGCCGGTTCTCCGACCACCACCACCACGAGTAGTGCGGAGGAGGAGGGCGATGAAGAACAAAGCCTGTGAATAAGTTCCTATCGTCATAAATCATATTGCAGTAAAAAAAAAGGCCAGCTGACTGCTTCAGAAGCCTGCCGCTACGCCCGAGTGGAACTTGATGGTGCGTTTGCTGTCGTACTTGCTTGTGTCAATGATGGTAAGAAGGTCCACTTTGTTGCCAACAGCAATGGTGGAGCCGTCCGCACGGACACCATGCTGTGTTGATGTTTCCTTCCGCATTCGTTTTCATTGTGCGGGGTTGTTGGCTGTGGTAGTGTCCTTGCTGCTGCCTTGAAAGCCCAGGTCATAAGTCTGCCTTGAGGTCAGGCTGCATTTGCGCCAAATAATTTGCTGCTGCTGCTGCTGCAGAGAAAAATAGCAATAAGAAAAGAGAGAAACGGAGACGTACCATACCCCCCCACCCCCCCCAAAACGTAGAATAGCCCCCCCTTAGCAACAACAACACACGCACACACGCACAACACATACCACACACAAAAGCTCTGCTTTTGTAGCCCTTGTCCTCCTGTTGCTGTCTCCCGCCATTCGTCGCTGAACGGTGGTAATGGAAGAGAAGACCGACAAGAAGAAAGAGGACAGGGAAAGGGGAACGAGCGGCGGCAATGCCGCTGCCGCGGTTCTTCAGCGTAGCACCTCTGACGAGGACTATTATTACGTACCCTCTTCTACCACCACCACCACCTCTCTCTTCTGCTGCCACCAACAACACGCACCCCCACTACAACTACAATGTAAACACGAGCTCTGCCGTGGGCAGCACCCAAGGCCGCGAAGAACTGGACGAAGGCTACTTGGACCCGCAGCTCCTCACCACCCCCACTTCCTCTGCCCCTTCTGGCAGCGGTAGCTCCTCAACCGCAACAGCAGGCAAAGAGGAGCGGCCTCATGTGACTCCCTTCATGGCGCGTTCCTTGCCGGCCAATTTCTCGTACAGAGGAGCCGCTGAGCAGCTCCGTGCGCAGGTCCACGAGCGTGAGGAGTTGCACACTGCCGTTGCTGCCCTTCACTCCAGAGAGCCCACCGCCCTCCACGGAGGAGAGGAAGAGGAGGAGGAAGGCATGTATGTGGTTCCTGGTGCCAGTGCCACCGTTGGCGGCGCTGCCGGTGTCGCTGGAGAGACTGGTCCTTCCCCTGGCTCTGGGGGATCAAGACGGCGTAGGAACATACTGGCACGACCTCCCGGCACCTCCAAGAAAGTTGCTGAGAGCTTTCACAGCCAACGCTTTATGCCGCGTAATGCTTCTATTACTCGAGTACGTACCTCCACTCACTCTTGCAAAAGCGAAGCAGAGAGAGGCGAGAACGAGAGAGAGAGAGAGAGAGAGAGACAAGAGCGAAGCTAGAATGATTTAGTGGTGTATGATGATCTGAACCTTCTCATATAGCATGATTTGCGTGAATATGTAAGGGCGAGAAAGTCCAAGGATTTTGGCCTTTCACACCGGGTAAAGTCGCTCAGCTTTGTTTGGAACGAAAGATTTCAGGCTATCATTGACAGACCAACCACCCAAGTCCCAAATATGGAGAACCTTGCTCATATTTTTAACCAAAACGTGAACGAGTTTCGGCAGCTCTTATCCCAAGAGAATGAAGAGTTTGCAACCATCCTTGAAGTCATAGAACAAGAGCTGCAAAAGAAAGTGGACATTCTGCGCCTTCTCCAAGAGTTTCAACATAAGGCCACCATGGTTGCCAAAACTATAGTGGAGGTTAATAGCCTGTTCTCTCTTCTCTCTTCTTCTTCTTCTTCTTCTTCTTCTTCTTCTTCTTCTTCTTCTTGTAGACCTTCTTTATTTATTTATTCATTCCTGGCTACTAACAACGTGCTGTTAAATGTAGGAAATACCATTGCCTGATGCAGAAAAGAGTGTGCCTCCAGTAGATGCTGGTGGCATATCTGGCGGCCAAAAGTTTACCTACGAGGGCATTTTCTTCAAGATGGGGAGGGATTGGAAAGGTGTTTATGGTTGGAACGACGATGCCGCCATGAGGAGTCTAGGCAATGTACTACCTTTTTTCTCATTTGCTTTTCTTTTTTGGTGACATTTTTGTTAACCTGTTTTACTATGCCTTTAGGAGCTAAAGGGACTAAAAGCTTACTTTAAAGCGTCAGTACCAGGCCTCTATGTTCCTCTTACCATTGCGGTAATGCTTCGATCTTTGTATTTACATTCTTTATTTGGCATTCACCTATAATTTTCCTTCACATATGCTGCAGGTGGAATACAAGGGATATCGTCTACTAGCCTCTTCTGTCATAAATATAAATGGAACTAAGTCTCTAGTATATGGTTCAGCTGATAGGGGAAATACAGTCTTCAACAGAAATAAAACTATGAGCCAGCTCATGGAACAAGCGGCCGACCACCTTAATCTTAAAGGTTAGCATTCACCATTTCTCTTTTCGTTTCTTCTCTTCTCTTCTCTTCTCTTCTCTCTCTCTCTCTCTCTCTCTCTCTCCGCCCTCCCTATAACCCTTTATTAACACTCATATTTTGATACTGCTCATGATGATTTTAGGTCACGTTGCTGGAACCGACCGAAATACATGTGCTATCATCCATTCTCCAACAGATATGGAAGGTCATCTTGGTCTTGATGGCAAGCTCTACGTTCTGGTACTAAGCTTTTCTGTATATGTAAGAACTCGCATTCTTATGCATCAAAACATCCATTTAAAAACAATAGGATACGTCACACGTTTTTCCTCCTGTTCCGCCCCGCAATACTGCTCTGCTCATTCCTCAAGATGATACCTTGCCAGCGAGGGAGATTGAGGTACCATGGGAAGAAGGCGAGGACCGTACTCGAGTATTTACTCGCATATTAGGTTTGCCTATCAATCACCATCATATACTCTATTGAATTGCTTATGGAATACTACCAACACGAAACACTCGTTAGGCCAAGACACTGCGAATCATGCTGTAAAAGAAACTGCTATTGGCAGCTTTTATTATTGTCTACATGTACGTTTTTTCCTCTTACTCTCTCTTACTCTCTCACTCTCTTTCCCTCACGAACCAACCTGTCTTATTGTTTAGGGGAAGAAAAACGTAAGAGCAAGCACGCTAACAAAGCAGAATTTAACGGGAGATGTTATAGCCATTCGCTTTAACACTCTCGTAAGTTCGGTGGTTCTTCTAAGACCCGAATTAGTCAGAGCCAACCCTGTCCCTCTTTGCAGCGATGCATTCAGTGAATACCAACAGCTAGATCCTGAAAAATCAGTCCACGACGAGGAGGTATTAAAGACCACGTCCACGCTCTCTCACATAATAGCAGAAGTAGCAGAAGGAATGAAGGCTCACACCATACAGCCTGTGGATCACGAGTAAGCTTCTCTTTTTCATTCCGTTGCAAGCGAACCACTGATAAGCAGTTATCTTTTTAAAGGGATTTCATTGAGGAACTTCACATGAGAGGAGTTAATGTTCGTTTTCTAGGTTTAGTCAGAACGCTATGTGGTGGTAGCCAGCAACACCTTCGTTCCTTTTTGTTGACAGAAATGTGCGCTCGGGTAATGAAAAACAAACTGAGACGAATCATGCGGAATGCTGTACTAAAGGGCCTAGACGAAGCAACCTTCCGCAAGATCATTGTTAATCAATTTAACCTATTTCTTGGGGTAATGCTTTCCATTCAAATGGTTACAGGGTTTGTTTATTAATGTTGATTTGTTCTTTCAGACTGCCCCAAAGAGCAGATCATTTTGGATGACGGATCTGAAAGTGCGATTGCAAGTACGTTCTCACTCAAAACGCTCTTATCTACGAAATTGCTTACCTTCATCAACACTCGATAGCATGACTTTATATCAGCTCTGTCGGAGGAAGAGATGCAGCCAAGTTATGATCTTCGACAGCAACTCATGAGGTTTCCTTTATTCAAAGTATGCATTGAATGCTATCACCACAACGTCAGAGCAGCAACAATCGTGATTCTGACTCTTTTTTTATCTTCTTGCAGCGAATCCAAGAGATGACCGGTGTACGCTTCAAAATAGGTGCTCAGAAGCGCCTGTTCACGCATCCATTCCTCTTTGATAATCCACGACCGCTTTCCGTGGCGGACATTGAAGACTTTCAAGCACTCAGCAAGAACATCTATGTCAAAGAAAGCGAAATACCTCCGCTTCTCCGCAAAGCCTTGGAGGGAAGAGAACGCGAGGCCTATCAGCTCACTCAACTCCTGTCTAGCGATCCAGATGTGATCATGGCTTACAATGCTCTTCTTGAACAAAGATACCACCAAGAACTAGAAAAGGTGAGCAGAACAGTATAATATGCTGGAGAAGAGAAAGCTTGCTGAATACTGTTCTACGTAATGAAGATCTTAGGAGAGGACTCTAGGGAAGTCATCAAGAGTTACTACCAGTTGGCTCAATTGTACAGAAAGATTGGGAACATGTCTCTAGCGTTGGACTATGCTTCTAGGGGCTTGAGCAAAGGTGAAGTGCTGTTTGGAAGCTTTAGTGAGGTTGCCTCTCTTCTCCCCTCTCCCTCCCCTCCCTCCCCTTTCTTTCCTCCCTCCCCTCCCTCCCTCACTTTCCTTAACAAACCTTTTGGGTGTATTGCAGCCACTAACATTTTCTTTGTTGGATGTTTGTTGATAGGAAACGGTGATGGGATTGGTGACGGTGGGTCAGATCTTCAAACGAATAAAGGAGCAAGAAGCCTTTAAATCGGGGGATTCAGATATGCAGCAGATAACCAATAATGATGGATTGGTTTCTTACTACTTTCAGCGTGCGCTCAACTGTGTCGAAAATCTGCACAAGCTCCATCCCTTGCTTGGAAAGCTTAATTTGGAGCTCTTTTTTTCGTTCATGCACTCAAAGCCATTGCGCGCTAAGCGCTACCTTCTGAAGGTTTGTTAAACAACCATCCCTGCACAAATTCTGGTGATTCGATACTCATTACTTAACTTTACCAGAGTTATACCGCTTTGTCCAGTTTGTATGGACCGGAACCAGCCAAATTGGTGATCCCGTTGCTGGCTATGCGAAACAACGTGGATTCTGTTATAAAGAAGGTAGACCGCACCATCGAAACTATGTTTGAAGTACCTCTCTTGGATGTTGCTGAGTGCTTTTGGCCGAAACCGATGTTAGAAGTTGTTGCTCAAGTTACCGATTCCCAAAACGGTACCGCTTAACTAGATCTCTTCTCTTATTGTTGTTCCTCTCATGAGACTCTTCCTTATTCGCTGCCTCCTGCTTTTGTCTTGTGTCTTTTGACCTGCAGATATCGAGTCGGTACTGGGGCCTCTGGGCCTTACAGAGTATCTCAAAGCGTTTCAGCAGCATGGTGTCCTTACGTTCGATTCTTTGCTCCAATTAACAGAAGAGGGTATGAACCTTCTGCATAGTGCATGTAACAACCGCTAACGAGGTAACTCGTCATTTTGCAACAATAACCAGACTTGAGAGACACTATTGGAATCAAGAAGTTGGGTCCTCGTCGCAAGCTTTGGCAGTTGATAAAGAGCAAACGTGCTGCTCGTGAGAAACAAGAGCTTTCCAAAGAAGCTAGAAGAGCTATTCGAACTACAGATTGGAATGAGTATGTTCCTTCTTTCTATGATGATCTGTATTCTTTGGTAACATTTTCCCTGCAGGTATTATCAACTTTTGTTAGATTCAGAAGTGCACACTCTTGAAGACGGCATCGCAAGGGCGAAGCGACTGGATGCACTTGCCGCAGAGTTTTGTAGGGTCGCCTCCGAGAGCGCAAAAATTGTCGTCAACGAATTTTATCTTCCAAAAGAACAGAAGACCATCCAACCCATCAGAGAAAAACGTACGCTTTCATTACTTCTTTCTTTTTGAGTTGCCCAAACCCAATAGTCTAACCATTATTTAATAACACTACAGCGGTAGAAGGACAAACGACACTACATAGATACATCCACAAACGCCTCATCATTACACTAGCCAGCACTACAGATGAATACTCAACAGCTGCAAAACCTATCTCCCTGGAGCTTTCTGGCAATTATCAATTGCTGAAGTACTATCAGCAACGTAGAGGAGAAGTTGTCAGCGATCTGGACTACGAAACAGTCTATGAGGACTTGGACCCATCCTTTCGCCCAGCCAAAGACAACTTTGGTTCAGTGGTAATGGAGGAAGATGAAAATGAAGACATCATTGCGAACACACTGCATACTACCATGATGGCCGTTGTGGATTATATGGGCTTTAGGGTGATGGCCATGACTGTTCTTCCTATCAGCTCCACCACTTTGGCCTACGGATTGGCTGACCGCAACACGTTTGTCTCGAATTCTATCCCTGTCAAAAGGGCGGTGGATAAGGTTGGCCAATGGCTTAACGTCTGCCCTCACTCGATCTTTGGCACAGAGTGCAGTCTATGCTTTGACATTGAAGGCCATGTTGGCGATGATGGTCGTTTCTACCTGATCTATCTAGGCCAGGTATTCTTCTTCTCATTCTTTTTCATGGTCCAACTTGTTTGCCTGACATCTACCATTAATCAGATGTATCCTCCGATCGCACCAGTGAACAACGGGGAGACTGTCTTTATAAGACGATTCAGGCCGGAGTATCTCAGAAAGTATCCAAAACAGCTCTGCAGCGATGCTTTCTTGAAAGTGTTGAGCTCAGAAGAACGAGCTGCTCTCAGCAAAACAGTAACTGAGGCGAGTGAAGAATTCCTCTATTCTTACATCCCCAGCTTTGCTCAGTACTTGGACGACCAATCCCACCTTGTATTCAGCAAAGCCTGGACAGACTACCGCTATCTCACAAATCTATTGCATGCTTCTGGCATAAACATGCGCTACCTTGGTAAGCCTCTTGTTCAAATCCTTTTGTATTTTTTGTGGTTTCTCTGATGGCCTCTTCCTATGTGTTTACAGGTTATATTTTGCAAAAAATTCGTAGCCATGACCTCCGCTCGCTTCTTTTTGAAGAAATGGTGGTGCGCACAGGTAGGCACTTGCTGCGTCGCGAACTGCGAACCTATCTGCAGTTACGAGTGCTTGCAAGAAAGGGGCAACATGCTTGTCTCTCATCCAGTGGAGACAATAACAAGGAAGGAAAACAGGACAGCGCCAATGCCTCCCAATCTAGCAACTTTGATGCCACTCTGCCAAAGGAAATCGTCGTCAAGTTTTTGAACTCGTTGCTTCAGCCACAACAACACCAAGACTATTGGAAGCGAGTATTCTTACCTGAACTGGTGACACTCTTCCCACCTGATGGAAAGTTCTGTAGTGGTTCCAGTGAAGAAGGAACAAACAAAACCGTGGAGCTGCAACAAGCCACTGAAAATGCCCTAAAGTTGAGCGAAAGCATGCAACTGCATCACTTTCTCCTTCACTTTTGCTCAAGCTTTGGATTGGTCATCAGTCCTGAATTGCAAAACTCGCTGACCGAACAAAGTCAAGGCAGAGCCAACACCGTGGGAGTCTCTCCTACAAACAACAGAAAGAGCGGTGCTGCTACCTCCCGCCAACACAAGATGTGTTGTTCCTGCCCCACGACATACTTGCTATCGAGCCTCTCGTCAAAATGCCAATGAGGAGCTCTTTTGCCAATCTCCTAAAGTCCTTTTATCATGACGAGGAGCAAGGAGAGGAGGCTGTACCCAGTTTAGCAGCAGAAAGGGCTGACAACCAATGCTCAACCTCTGCCAGCGTCTTCAACATTAGAAACCAGTGCTTCTCCTCTTTCCTCGCCGTCTTCTTCTTCTTATTTGAACAGCAGGAGGAGGAGAAGGAGAAGGAAGAAGAACACTCGCCCAACAGCACATTCCAATTGAGAGAAGAATATTAAGTGTGTGGTACTAGTAGTATGTAATAAATAATTTTTGTGCAAACAAACAATCATAGCCAGCACGTTGGTTGGCGTGTGGCTCGTCCCAGGAGTTACATAACCAACCTTCAACACAACAACCAACCAAGGAAAGAACGAACAAGCAGTAGAAAGTGCCACCAGGAGGCCATTTGCAAAAATGTTAAAATAAAAACCCAACGGGATGCGGGGGATGCTTCTCAGCAGCCGCACTGCTCCGCGTCCCTTCCGTTATATCTCCTGTCTAGTTCTGTATCGGTCAGCCTGAAGGAGCCATTGTTCAGTTGGGAGTTTGTCTTGACACAAAAAAGCATTATTTGTTAGCAAAAAATGACTGGTTATAACCACACCGCTGAGTGATGACATTACCATGGCTCTCGTGTGGGGTGCCTTTAGCATTTCTGATGTTGTGACGGTCAGGCAAAGGAAGCGGAGAGAGAGAGAGAGAGAGAGAGAGAGAGAGATGTACCTTTTGTCAAGACATGAAAAGCAGATTGAACATTAACATTCTGTTTGGCAGAGGTTTCCACAAACAAAAGTTTGTGCTGTTCGGCGAAGGCCTGCGCCTCTTCAACGCTGACCTGCCGCAAGTCTTTGAGGTCCAGCTTGTTGCCAACAAGCATCAAGGCCATGTTGTCTCTATAGTCTTCCAGTTCTTTCATCCACTTTACTATGTTTTCAAAGGAGGCCCTGCATGCTATATCATACACCAAAAGCGTGCCACTAGCCCCCCGGTAATAGCTTTTGGGAAAGGACGAGCACCATCAACAAACATCAGAAACACGGACACTAAAGTCAAAGAGGAAAAGATAGCCAAGAAAGCATGAAGGGGAAAAAAAAAACGTACGCAGAGCTCAGAGAGCGATACCGCTCTTGCCCCGCTTTTCGATTAGACGCAAACAGGGGGTATCAGTAGGAAACTAAGCGAAATGGAAGAGGAGGGAAGAGAGAACGAGAGAAGAGGGTAAGTTTGCACCTGTGTCCCAGACTTGCAGACGAACTTTGGTGCCGTTCACTTTCCGCCGCTCTTCCTCCTCGGAGGGGTACAGCACTATGTCTTTGTTGGCAAAGGCCACGCCTATTGTTATTGTGTTGTCGGAGGTGAAGACGTCCCTCACAAAGCGGTTCACCAGACCGGACTTGCCTGTACCCCCATTTTTTCATAGAGTTAACGCATAGAGCTTAGAAGAACTATATAACGCGACCGGCACGGGAGGAGAGAACGTTACCAACAGCTGAGTCTCCAATCAGCACCACTGTCATTGTAGGAAGGGGGGAGGAGGGAGGGAGGTGCAAAACAAAGAATATTTAGTGGTCGCAACAGGAAACAGCAGCAGCGGTGTCTTGCGCGAGCTTAACGAACCTTTAAGCAGCTTCTCATACGCAAAGTCCTGTTGCATCCGTTAAATGCCGAAAAACAAGGAGGTTTTAAAAGAAAGCAAGCTAGCAGCCTTTGGCCTTGGCCGAGGAGGAAGAAGAATAAGGATGAAGAGGAGGAGGAGGGAGGAGCCGAAGCGGAAAGAAGCAGCAGCAGAAGCGGAAAGGAGAGAGCAGCAAACGGGCAAACGCGCCCCACCTTGTGTTGTTCTTTTTGGGCGCTGCTTTCCTGCAGTTTTCCTGCAGCAAGCATGCAGCACGTCTGCAGCTGAGGAGCAGTCTGGTTTCTCTCGTTGAACATCACCAACCTATTAGATCAGTTCGGAAGAGGTGAAGATCCTTTCGAACCCTCGAGCAACTAAACAAAAGAAAAGAAAAAGAAAAAGAAGAAAAAGAAGAAGCCAAGACCACCTCCCTCCCTCCTCCCTCCTCCCTCCCTCCTCCCCCTAACCGAACAAACCAAACCTAACACCGACAGACGTGCGAAAGCCTCTCCCTGCAGAGTTTTTTTTGTTTGCATGCTTCGGTAAAAATGAGCGACCGAGGAATAGGACAGCTGTGCACCCTGATAAAACAGCACGCCGTGCGGCTTGGCGCCGTCTTTGCAGAGGGGGGCCACTCCCCTCGCCACTTTGTGGCCCCCACTGTCCTCACCGAGCAACAATACGCCAATTTGGCAACAACTCCTCCGCCTCCCCAACGAGACCATGAGAAGGAGAAGGAGGAGGCCGCTGATCAGAAGGACGAGCCTGCCTTTAAGCGAATCAAAGCAGAAAACCTGCAGACAACGCAAAAAGAAAAAGAAAAAGAGGAAGAAGACCAACCACAAAAGCAACCACAAGCTAAAGAGGACCAACGCTCGTTCATCATAGTGAGTGAGGACAGGCTCAGCGCGGAGAAGGAGCGAGTGACGCAACACGAAACGATGCTCAACAACCTCTGCCCAACCTTGAAAAGCTTTCTTTGCGACATACGATGGCCTCAGGGCCTCACCTACAAGAAGGTAAATCCTCTTTTTTCTTTTCACGCTTTTTTTTTTCAGCTCGTTGAACCTCTCCTCTTCTTTTGTTTGGCCATGCACCCCAAAGTTGTCTTCAGGGCACGTGGAGTACGTGCAGTACCGTGAGATCTCTTTTTTTTCAGGCTTATCGACCTGCTTTGAGATCTTGCAGTGCATCGACTTTTCACGCTACCGTCACACCAACCGTGGCAGCACATACGTACTGCCCATTGGTACACCTACTCTCTCCCTTTCTCCTTCCCTCTGCTTTTCTCTCTCTCTCTCTCTCTCTCTCTCTCTCTCTCTCTCTTCTGCTTTTTGTGGAATTGTCATTTATGATGCATGTAGGCAAGGCTATTGCGTTGGACGATAAAGGAACGTACTGGATAGTGGCATCCATCACAGAAGCAGATAACCCCTCCATTATAATGGTGCTCGCCACTAATATCCTGCGGCGTGACCCTCTTCCTACGTATGTTACTGCTGGTGGCACTGCTGCCGTTGATAGTCACTATTCCTCCGCTGCTTCTTCTTCAACATACGGAGGATCCCCAACAGGAGGCTTCTTTGAGGCAAACACCAACATCAACGCCAGCAAAAGTGCAGGGTCCTTGCAACAGGTCCCTTCGTTTAGCACTTTAGCAGGCGGATCTGAAACACGACTACCGCTTCAATCACAACAGCAGGTGTCATCTCCTTTATCGCAATCACAGCAGCAACAGCAGTTCCAACCTTCCACAACATTGGCGTCTATGGCAGAAAACCTTGCAGCACAGCACTTATCTACTACCAACGCACAACCAGTTATTTCTTCGGGAGAAAGCAAAGCAGAATCGGAACACGTTAACATTGACGAAGATTCTTCTGATGTTCCTTTACTTGCGAAACAAGAGCCAACAACTTCAGCAAGTGAAATTGAGTTTGAAGGGGAAACATTCTTTGACAATTTGGTGGCTCAGTATTTGGAGCATTTTCTGGCCTACTTGGAGCCAGAAGGGGAGGGAGAGCTTTGTGGCGCTTACGACGACCTTGACCGCACCTTCTACTCTTTGGAAGAAGCGTTCGATGTCACCGAATCAAGCAAGCGCCTTGCTTCTGCTTCGCACGCATGCGAACAAACCAGTCCATCTTATCCTCTCCTTCAAGATAACCCGCCTCCCCTTATGTTACCTAAGCCCTCTCTTGATGAGCCGCAACGGACTTTGTCCCACCCTCAATCCGTTTCTCCTGCTTCTTCTAATTTATCCTCTGCTGCGCCTTCTATTTCTTCGGCTTCATCTTCTCCTACGACGCCAGCATATCATCTTTCCAAATCCCCTCATTCCCAAGGCTTGCCCTTTCCTAGCCCAGTTGCCACCACAGCCGTAACCGCTATCCCAACCACCAGTAACAGCAACAGTAGGGCAGCTACCGAGGGGATCGTCAAGCCATTACTGCCATCTACTACAACCACTACTATCACGCCAACGACTGCTACAAGCCTGGGAATAGGCCAAGCCAGCCATAATCCTACAGGAGAAGGCGCTAGAGAGAAATCTAGTGCTGATAGTTTACAACTTCACCAGCGCGCTGCGGCAAGCGTAACGACGGGACATGAGAACATGACACCTGTCAACCACAACGCCATGCTAGTTGCTGAAGACGATAGCGGTGTCGGTGATAGTGGTAGCACCCCCGTAGCAGCAGAAGCACGAGATCAAACAAGATTACAGCCTCCCCGCAGTAGACTTGTTGAACATAATGCCAATATCGACAGTGCTCCTTCTTTGCAACAACCGAAAGGAGAAGCGAAGGAAGAAGGCAGTGGACTTGCTACGGAAGCTCAACGGGAGCCTACTGCTGAAACCCGAAAACGAAAGAGAGAAACAGACAACGAAAGCAGCCAACAACACCAAACCCAACCTGAGTTGGAACAGAATCTCATTAAACAGCTACAGCCCCCATTAGAAACATCGCAGCGTCCTTCAAATTCAGGCTATGTGGGATATCAGCAACAGCAGCCGCCTAACCAGCAGTACTCAACGGCTTATCATCCCGACAGTTTGGCTCCATCCGGCGGTGGTGCATTTGGCGTCTCGACAGCCTTGCAACCACCACAACAACGGAATAAAACCGGCCAACCGCTTGTCGAGAGACATCCCGTTAAAAGTGCGGATTTTGCTCTTGTTTTGTTGTGCGTTTTATGTGTTCACATTTTTAATGGCTTGTATTAACCGGCACACACCCCACTAAAGTCCTGCGGTTGAATCTAAACAAACAACATTTGCGGTCATTGCCACCACAGATTGGACTCCTACGCTATCTGCGGTCACTGAACTTGAAACGGAATCGCTTGACAGAACTGCCGGAGGAGTTTGGAATGTTGGATCACCTGCAACACCTGGTGCTTTCATTCAACTGCTTGGCCTCCTTGCCCCATTCCATTGGCAACTTGAAGCAGTTGAGAATGCTAGACATCCATTCCAACAATTTGACCTATCTCCCAGAATCATTCGTGCATCTCAGCGCCTTGGAGTATCTTTGCCTCTCCTACAATAAGCTACGGTATCTCCCCAAACAATTTGGCGACTACTTTCCGAAATTAGAATTCCTTAATCTGGAAAGTAACCAGCTCACATCTATGCGTAAGAGATTTCCCGTAACGTATCCCTATTGCAACACCTTCAAACGGAGATACCCACCAAAGCAATTGGACTATGAACACAAGAAAAAGCTCACTTTGTTGCACGCCAATCGATTTGATTTCAACGACCTCAGCCAACTACTGCTGTTTGATGAGAAGAAACATGCTAAACTTGTTGCCCAATTGGAACGAAATCAAGATGAAATGTTTACCTCAGGTCAATTCGAAAGGGACTATGAGGATGAAGGGGACTGGGAAGAGCCGGAAGAGGAGCCGGAATCTCAAAATGAGCTGGAACTACCGCCAAAAGATACTGACTCATCAACGGCCGACCAGCACAAGTCAGTAGCCAATACCACTCCCACGACCAACGACAAACTTTCCAACATTGAGATCGGCTCCTCTCCTACCCCTACTGCTGTACAACAAGACTCAACACCGACCGCAACTACAGAAGCAACGGCAGTTCTTCCCGACGCTGACAGCAACGTTGGTCGTGATGGCGGTGGCAGTGATACCAGCAACCAAGATGTTGATGGCCGGAAAGGAACCTCCCCTAAAATCAAGAAGGATACGGAGCAAGAGGGTCAGCGGGCTGCGTTTGAGGCAATAGAGCAATTGGCCTCACTAGCAGCTGCTTCTGCCTCAACAACACCTGTTATATCATCAACGGTGGGGGCTAGCGGAAAACTTAATGAGGAAGCCGTAGAAGCTATGGAGGAAGAGGAAAACAGGGTGAATGAAGATGAAGAAGATAACGATAAAAATGACGACGAAGAGGAAAATGAGCAGACTGAGCTGCGGATAGACGATGAGGCTGATGGCGAAGACCTTGTGGAGAACGATGAAGCTTCTAATCTCGAGTTTGAGAGCGTGGAGTCTTTTGGCCAAATCCAGTCCTACAGAATGCTTGCTACTTCCCCTATTGCTGCCTCTGCATTGGATAGCAACAAGGCCCTCCCTATGGTAGTACCAATGGACGAAGAGGAACAGGAGGAAGAAGATGCCATCGACCAAGCTCGAACACTTGAAGAAAAGAACAAACTCGTAGGGTTCCCTTTTATCGTCAACAAGAGAGGATGCCTTCCGTCACTAGTCACTCTCAGATTAGGCAACAACCGTCTTTCTGAGTTTCCTCGTAATCTTTGTGAATATGTAACAACACTGAAGGAGTTGAACCTTTCGAGGAATCGGATAGCTTTCATCCCCAAGAACATCAACAATCTGAAGCAGCTCCGCATATTGTACATAGGATCCAATTGCATTGAACACCTTCCTACTGAGATCGGCGATTTGGAAGAGCTTTACGTGTTAGACGTCCGCTCTGACTTCTTGCCGGCCCTGCCTGCTACCTTGCCCAACTTGAAGAAGCTCGAGGTGTTGTACCTTAACCGAAATGGCCTCAGGTTCCTCTCTCTCTCTCTCTCTCTCTCTCTCTCTCTCGTCGTCTCAAACATACCAAATTTTAACTTTTGTGAAATCAAATAGGGGAGGAATGCCGTCAGTGCTCTTTCACATGTTCTCGCTACGGAAGCTGGACCTAAACTTTATACGGCTGATGGAACTACCACCAGAGATAGGCTTGTTGGAAAATCTTGAAATATTGCAACTGAGAGAGACCATGATCAAGCATCTGCCCATCGAGATAACCCTTCTAACACGATTGACCGACCTTGATTTGAGCCTTAACAACATGACCCTCATCCCTGGTATGTTATTGGTTTATGACATAAATTGTGTGATTGAAACTGATCAGAATTGTACACTTCAGAGGAGGTATTGGAATTGGACAATCTGCGAACGTTGGAAGCCATGTACAACAACTTAACCGAGCTCCCCTCCAATATTGGATGGAAGCTCACTCGCCTGAAAAACTTGGACGTTAGCCATAACAAACTATCCAAGCTACCTGATTCTCTCTCTAATTTGAAGGACTTGAGGTTCTTTTTCCTTTTTTTTTTTTTTTTCAAATTATTTTTCTGTGGTACTTCTTCGCTGACGATTACATTTTTGGGGCGCACTAAACACAGACAACTTGATCTCAGTTGCAACAAATTACCGCACATTCCTGAAGGTATTCTGAAGCTTCCCCATCTCAAGTTTCTCAGTTTCGGTTACAACAAACTCAGCAACGAGGAGAAGAAGGCGTTGAAAAAGCGTTTTCGTGACTGAAGGCCACCTACCACTCTTTTTGCATATATTTCATTAATCAACCATCAATTAAGCAAATCATAATTTATTATGTGTTGAATTGCATTGTAATGGCGCTAAAAGGAGGAAAAAAGAAAAGCTGAAACAACCAAGAAGAAAGCGCAGCGAGAAGAAAGGAGGAGCACTTGCCTATGAAGAAAATATTTACATCTAGGTATCTTCTTTGGCCCTTTGCACACAAAAAAAAAAAAAATCTTAACAGACAAACTATATTAACGCTATGTAATGCTAACGGTTGTTTGGTAACGCCATAGCGGCAGCAAACCAGCTACTCCGCGAGCGGGTTCAGAAGACACTCCCGGTGGGGAACACAGCAATTCCGCTCGACGGCAAACGATCAATATGATGGGAGGAGACGAAATGGCTTTTGTACTTTCCGACGAAGATGAGGAGCGCTTGACTCAACTCAAGAGTAAGTGTTTGTCTTATTTTTGGATTTTTTTTATCTTTTCTCCGAGTTGACCACTGTAGCATCTTTTTAGGCTTTGAACCACATAGAACTGTTTTGGTACCTATTTTATTCTGGGCTAGCAACGAAGGAGTAGAAAAAATTTTTATGAGAAAGATGAAACAAGAATAAGAAGAAGCTATAGAAGATGTGACGGATAGAGCACGTCCCAGTTGCAATAGAAGGAAAACTATATTATACTAACTCATCATTGAACAGCTATCAAGGGAGGGCGTTGACTTTGGCAAGAATTGCGAAGTAGAGCTGCCGATAAAGCAACAACTTATCGTCGTGAACAACACGCAAAGCCGACTCAAGTTCAAGTTTGAAGCAAGCAACAACCCCAAGTGGAAGTTATTGTTCGACCCAGCAGCAGGAACCATTGAGCCTTCCGTCAAAGTAACAACGTTTTTGTTTTGTTCGTTTTTTCTTTCCCTCACGAGCCTTGTTATCTTAAACCCAGAAAAAGAACTATGTGAAAGTGAATATAAAAATGATGCTGCTGGAGCAGAAGAACGTTCAAGAAAACATTGCTCTTCACCTAAATGGTGGGGAGGAAACAGTGATGGTATCCATTAAAGCAGGCGTAGAAGGAGGTATCTTTGGATCAGACCCTACCACGTTAGAACTGGTAGACGATAATGGTATTGTTTTATTACTGGCTGTTAGTTAAATCGTGAGAAGGATGCTGATGACGATATTTGTGATGTTGACGGTTATGTAGGCTTCATGGTGCCAAAGATTTTGGTGGAGCTTAAGACGGCGTTGGTGGAACGAGAGGCATTCAAGGAGGAGGGAATATTCCGGCTGGCTGGTGATGCCGGTGACATAGAGAAACTCAAAAGCTACATCAACAAATATGGCACCATTACCAACGCAATTTCCGACACTTTTGACGTTAACGTTATAGCCAACGTGCTTAAGGTTTATCATTTTTTAAAGTTTCGTTTTGGTTATTGTTGTTTATCGGCTAACCTACTGTTTCTCTTTGATGGTGGACCGTAGATTTATTACAGAGAGCTGCCAATGCCTATCTTCAATCTGTTTCCAACAGAAGTTATTTCGCATGGCATTGAGGACCCTTCCGTATGTACGAACGCGTACGAAAGCTTGGAGGAGCCCCACAAATCTCTGTTAGGTTGGCTATTACAACTGATGCAGGAGGTCGTCCAGCATAAGGACCAAAATAAGATGACTGAGCAAAATTTAGGTAAGCACTGTTTGCTCATGCTTTCTGGACCTTATTATTCCTCCTTGCTCAACTAATACTTAATGTGTTGTTGTTCTGTTTGACAATGGTAGCCATTGTGGTGGCTCCCAATCTGTTCAACCCTTGCTGTGTGAACCCTATGGAGAGTCTTATTTTATCACAAAAGTCAACCACATTTTTGCAGCAGTTGCTCGTGGCCGCCCCAAAGCCATAGTACCTGGCCAACAGCAGCCGCTGCTCACTTTTTTATCATAGATGATTGTTATTTTTTTGATTTGTTTTAACATTTGCAACCCACCCACCCACCAACAAAGGGAAACTGTAACTAGTATACTATAACATCTTCTTAGCCCTGTTTCTTTGCAAAACAAGAATCTCTCCATGAACATGCATGGGAGGCCGGTTGTGCTGCAGCTGAGCAAGGAAAGCAACATTCTCTCCCGTGGTCTGATCAGAAGAGCCATCATCATCATGGATGATAGAAAAGGCACATCACGTCCTGCCTCTCAGCTTCTCCAACGTGTTGTTCTGGAATGTGGGAGTGGTGGCTTGCTTCGATGGGTAAACCAACTCTTCTTCGCCCTGGATACCTGGACTGGGGCGGCTTGTTGCTTGGGCTACGCCAAGGGAATTCTTTCATTCGCTCTCACTTGTTGTTTCGTCGGTCGAAACGAAAATTAAATGCAACAAAATAATACTCTTCCGATATACAAAGCAAGCAAAAGGCCACAAAAAACAAAAGGATGAGCAGCAGCGGCGGCGGCAAGGGTGGAGGAGGAACTGCCGCAAATTCTGGTGGAAGTGGCAGTAGCGCTGCTTCTGGTGGCGGCAGCGGCAGTCCAAAGGTGGAAGAGAAAGCCCAAATGGGAGGAGCAAGCGGGTACATGACAGAGGACGATGAGGTCTACGAGGTGATCGGGGATTACAGCTTGGCCAGCCACAGCGAGGACGCCCACACCTCCACTTCCAGCTTCAACGTGGAAGAAGACCCCTCTGCTGAGGCAAGACCTCCCTCCGCAGCAGCTGCCGAAAATACCCCTTATCTCACCATAGAAGCGGAGGGAGAGGGGCTTTCTTTCCCTTCCTTCCCCTCTCATCCTTTGGCCGGTTCTGTGCAGCCTGCTACCTCCGCTGTTACACAAACTACCTCCCCGGCTTCCTCTGTTGCTACTGTTTCACCTCAGGTTCAAAAACGGGACGCGACTGCTGTTGGTGCTGGTGCGAGTCCCGCCCATTCTCTTCTCTTTCCCATTCATGACGGTGCTGACTTGCTCTTCTTTTAAAAATAATCAAAATACTCATTTGAACTGCATGCTGCACGGACGCGTTCATATATGAATATAGGTGCCTCCACACCTGGGACAGTGGATTGGATGGCACAGTTCAAGAGAATACTGGACCGGCCCAGCGATACCTTGCAGCAACGCATGCAGAAGGCGGTAGACATTCGAAAGTTGTTGACGAGGTTCGAGGCCTCTGCCATACAAAAGGCCACCACCATCATCGAGGAGATCCCCTTGCCTAACACGGAGAAGACCATCAAGGCCATCGATGTCGGAGGACAGGCTGGTGGACAAAAATTCATATCGGGTACTGTTATTTGAAGAAAGAGGAACGTTAGACAAGAGCGAAAAGAGAAGAGAGAAGAGAGAGCTGACTTGTGCATAGAATTGACCGGTTTTGTTGTGTTATGTGATTATCTGCACTCATAGACGGAATATTTTTCAAGCTGGCAACAGACTGGAAGGGGCTTTATGGGGGCGATGCAGCGGCAATGAAGGCGGCTGGGCATGTACGGTTTTGTTTTTCATTTGTAGGATCATCGTCTGCTGCTAGTTTTCTCTAATAATTTACCAACATCAGGAATTGATTGGGCTGAAGGCTTACTTTCAGTGCGGTGTTAAAGGACTCTATGTCCCCCTTACTGTTGTTGTACGTAAGCCCGCAGTCTGTTTATCTTTCTGCTTGTTTTGCACCTTCTATGACAGATGTTAAGAAACTGACGCAAGTTGCACAAACGGTACGAGCTAGATCGATTATTGTGGCTATAGGGTATTGGCCGAATCTTGCCTTAACATAGACACAAAGGGAAATGGTACCCTTGTGTACGGGTCCAGAGATGCTGGAAGGAACGTCAAGGATGAACACCCAGAAATGAGAGAATACATGAAACTAGCAGCGCGTAATCTTAACCTTAAAGGTTATCTTGTTGCTCAAACATCTATGTCACATCATAACCTCCGGTCATACATCTATGTCACATCATAACCTTGGATTCCCAACAGGTCACTATGCGGGTAATAACAAGTTTAATCGAAGATTTCTCTATGGCCCCCTTGATTTAGAAGGCCACCAGGGTTATGATAACAAACTCTATGTGCTTGTAAGTCCTACATTACCAACTTGTCTTGTTTGAGGCTGATTGTTTACACGATTCTCTCTCTCTCTCTCTCTCTCTCTCTCAATAACCTAAAACTATAGGATACAGCACGTGTGTTTCCACCGGAGGCTCCAACCAGAGGCATTCTTATCATACCTGAGGATGATGAGCAACCCTTGAGAGAAGAGAGAATCGATGAACCAGCCTATCGCTCAACCGCCACCAAGGAAAAGGCCATCGCAGAGCTGATTGGTGCCTTACCGGAAGATATAAATGTTCGAAAAACCGCTATTGGCACTTTCTATTACAATTCTAAGGTAGTTTAGACTTTTCACTAATTTTCTTTCTCACTTGTGAGGGTTAACAGTTTCCCTTGCCACACCAACAAATCAACAAAGGGGAATCGAAACAAAAGAGCCAACGTATTAGTTTCCACAAAGAGAAAAGATGGAAAGGAAGTGCCAGAAATGAAAGGCAATGTACTGGTGGAAAAATATAACAGCATGGTTTACCTTTATCGTCTGCTTAGACCCGAGCTCGTTGCCTCAAACGAAGTTCCCCTCTCGAGTGATGCATTCAGCAGATTTGGCCTGGTTGATGAGGCGGAGCCAGAGCACCGAAAAGAGGTGCTATTTCTTTGCTCTTTCTTCGTCTCACCAACTAACATGTTTATCATTTTTACAGGTAGCTAAGGCAACTCACCGATTGTTAAACCGAGTTATTCCCGACCTGGCCAAACAATTAAACAATCATACAGTTACTCCTGTGGATCATAAGGTTTGATTTAGCTTCCAACCAAAATAGGTTAGAAGTGGCACTGCATCAACTGGCGAACGTTTAACGCAATTTTTTTTATATTGACAGGAGTTGATAGAGGAAATGCATAAAGTTGGAATTAATGTGCGCTTTCTTGGCAGGCTACGTCACAGAAACTTCAACCATCACTTGCGTTCGTTCTTGCTCACCGAAATGTCCACACGTATTATGAAGCAAAAGCTACGAAAAATAATGCGAAAGAGCATTTTTACATGTCACAACGAGGAACAATTAAAACAACGCATTGTAGATTACTTTAATCTGGTTTTGGGAGTAAGTATTGCTCATTTTCGGAGCTTTGTTTTTTTTTTTCTCTTGGTCTGACTCATTCAACTCTTTCTCATATGCAGACCTCTAAAGAGAGTGATAACTACTGGAAAACAAAGCTCAAAATTTTTGTGCAGGTTAGTGGTATTTGCTTTTCCCTACACTAACTCTCATTTGCTAAGTTTGGCTTGTACGGTTGTAGTTTCAATTTGGATCCGCCTTGTCCACTGAAGAAGCACAAGTGGACTATGATCTCCGCTCCAAACTCCTCATGTTTCCTGTTTTCCAACGTTTGCAGGAAACAACGGGCATCAGGTTTTCCATTGCCGCACAAAAACGCCTTTTCGAACACCCTTACGTATTCGAAAGCGAAAGGCCGCTGCAAGTTAGTGACCTACATTCTATCAACCCAAAGACAAAAAACATCTTTGTTCGCACTGATGAAATTAAGGCTTTGCTCCAAGACTCTCTCATTAAGGAACGCGAAAAAGACTCCACAACCTTGATGAACTACTTTGATGAAAGAGATGAAGTTAAAGAATCATATCACACACTCATACAACTTTATCATCATCAACAAATCGAATCTTCGATTGGCACTGATTCTCCCGAAGCTCTGCAGAGTTTTTACGCTCTAGCCCATTACTACAAAGAAATGGGTAACACTTCTAAGGTAAATTCTCGTTTATTAGTGATGAGCAACTTCTCATATCTTTCCTGCTAGGCACTTGACTATGCGCTTCGCGGACTTTACTATGGCGAAAATCTATTCGGCAGTTTCAGTGAGGTCACTCTTGAAGGCATGCAAACTGTTGGAGAGATTTTTGAAAATGCTGGAAAGGTTGAAGAAGCTGTTGACTTTTACCAAAACGCACTAAAGTCAGTGGAAAAGCTGCATAGACTCCACCCAATCACCGGCAAGTTAAATCTAAAACTCTATTTCCTTATGCGCAAGATTGATTCCTCAGCAGCAACTGCTTATCTCCAAAAGGTTTCCTTTGCCTCTCTCTCTCTCACTTTGAACATCATCTTATCTTTTCTGCCTAATGCTACCAGAGTTATGCTGACTTTGCTGCAATTTATGGTCCGGAAAGAGCCCGTATTGTGGTGCCATTATTAGCTTTGAAAAACAGCATACCCTCCTTCACAAATCAGATCCATGACTCGCTAGCTGGCAACCTAACAGTTCCTATCTCCAAGCTTTATCATCAATTCTGGCCCGAGAAAGAGCTGACAGCTATCTCAAATGCAGTTTCTTCTGAAAACAATGGTACTCTTTACTTCCTTACCATGATAATTGCTTTTTTAATTTTACTTTCTCTGGTAGAAATACGTGCAGTGCTTTCTTCTTTGGAGCTGGAAAGTTATGTGCTGCAGCTACAGTACCACGAGATAGACTATGATACATTTCTTACTTTAAAAGATAAGGACCTGAAGGAAATAGGCATCACTAATCCAGAGCATCGGGCATTGATATTGCAAGCCATAGCAGAACGGCAAGGACACAGCAGAGCCAAATCCGTTCCAGATATGACCATTAAACCTGTCAGCACAAAGCCGTTTGCCTTGAAAGGCAGCCGAGATGCTTCTTTTGTTAGAACAAATAGTCGTAATAAGCTTTCAACACTTCATTCCTCCCTTGCATCCATTGTGTTGGATGATATGCCAACTAGTGATGATGATACCAAGAAGGTTTCAGGTTTGTTTTCTTGGCTTCTTTTGAATCAACTCTCTCTTGACTAACTTTATTGTAAGCCTTTCAAGTAAGAGATAGCTATTGATTATGAATACCAAAGAAATCACTGGCCAAGCTTGGTTGCTAGAAAAGAATAGCTCTAAAACATCATTCATTCTTTTCCATAATCAATACACTACTAAAACACAACCAACACACAAAACTACCCACACAGTTACATTAGCATTTCACACATGTTTACCTTCATCCTTTATTATCTCACTATCAATGTTTACTCCAGTCACTTTGCCTACTGACCCTCAATGCTAGACTATTGAGGTTAATAATGAGTTGATGAAACAGCATAGAGGTACCTTGTGCTTGATTCACAACCAACTTGGCCTGCAAGCATTGGTTTCACTGCTGTCCTCCAAGCAACTTTTTCCATAGGATCTCTGCTCCTCAGCTTTACATGCTTAGCAAGTATACAGCAAGCTCAGCCTTACTGTTTTGGTTCTTTTTCTTTCCTCTTCCTTTCTTGTTTTGTGACCTTGTTACTTTTAGCAATATAGGAAAAGAAAATGAGTAACAGAAAAGTTTCACCAAAAGTTATTCACAGCAGTATCAACATCCATTCCATTCACCTCACACCTCCAACCCACCACTTTGCCTTCAGAGGTGTGAGAGAAAGCAGGTTGTTTTGACAGAACATGCTTAGACTAATTCGTGGTTGCTATTTTCTATTCTGTTATCCTTAGATCTTATGATCTTTCCTCTAACTATCCGTTTTTGTGTTTGTACCACTTTATGTTCATGGTTGAACTGCATTCATCAACCATCAGCAGAGAAACTCACCCACTTAACAAGTTTATTGATTCTTTTACCTTCTTATAAGAGACAAGAGAATAGGAATGCTGCCAACAGGTTGAATGAGGTGACTATAGGGGAGAAGTCTGTGAAATGGAAGGCAGAAGGAGAAACAGTAGCAGTGGTAGTGGAAGGACTGTACAGTGTGGCCAAGGTGGAAGAGACAAAAGCATTGAAGTTATTAATGTGTTGTTGTAATCTCCAACACATGGTATCATCACCTAGGTGTGCTGTTTAAGACACAAGAGAATAGAGGAAAGACAATGAGAGTGAATCTCCAATGTTGCAACAAAAGAAAGGGAACAAGAAGAAAGGAAGGAAGGTAGGATACAGATAATGGTGGAAGAACTATATTACCAGAAAGGGATGCGCAAATAACTTTCACATAATTCTCTTGGGACAACAAAAGATTTTCATACTCTGGGAGGAAAAAAAATAAGAAAAACGTGGGTTTGAAAGGGAAGGAGGTCCAACCTTTGGCTTAGGGTTGCTGGCTTCTTCTTTTATCAATTGTTTGTGGTGCTACTGTCACGTATATAAACTGTACATCCAAACCTTGACCTGTTACCTCCAACTTC